>JAQBSW010006011.1:0-52111 GCA_029291075.1 Eudiplozoon nipponicum
CAACAATGTCTTACACTACGTCTGAGAGTTTTCGCTTCTTGCTTCCAATCTATATTTCGTTGCAACTATCCAACGGTCGTATCTTGCTAATAACTTTCACTGATTTTAGATGTTTTCCATGTGGTTTCTACATGAGAGGGGGGTTCGTGCACATATGTAAGTTTTCATGATGAAACCACTGGAAAGATTACAGGAAAATTTTATTGCTGCTTCTTATGCTGCCCTGTCGGTAGATAGTCCTTTATACCATGCAGTTTTGTATAACCCAATTTCAGCTTCACATGTGGGTGATATATTCTTTTTTGCGACAAACTAATAAATATGCAATTGTGTATTAGGTGTTGCGCACCTGGTATGACCAGAAGGAAAATCCAAAGTCAACATGAACGAAATGTATAATCTCATGTGCAAATTCGTTTTGCGCTTACTGGCGACTCATCGGTGGGAGCCGGTACTGCGCCCTATACCCAATATATATTTGCTCATAAACTATTGATATTTTATGTGAATTCATCGATAATAATTAACTTTCATTGCGTATACAAATCATTTAAATTTATACTCAACAAGTGCATTAATATTATTTAATTCAAAATCAATTATCAATATCTTAGTGATGTTTTGTTTATATGTTTTACTTATTTTCATCCATCAAGTTTAAGAAATTATAAGTTAAGCTGTTCCATTTTTGATAGCAATCACCGGTAATATTATCTCTTCGATATTTCGATAGCCATTGTGAACTCCTTTATTCGGGAAGGTATTTATTCATTAAAGAAATGCAAAAAGTCATACAAAAGAATGCCATATTTTTCTAACTTATCAATTCTTTTGACTCTATTTTACGTCTAAGCTGCTATATTGTAATGGACTTCCTAATCGCGCTATACGACAACGTTACCTACATATCAGCATTACTTGTACTTAAAGTGGAACCTATTAGAGATAAGACTGGCCAAGCAAAAAAAGTTGGTATATAACCTGGAAATTTACCGGTAGTGCGCGGCTTGAGTGGCGCAGTGGATGAAGTTGCAGAGACTCAGAAGCAAATATGCCTCAGTTGCGGCACTTCTTACAAATACCTGACGAGTGCCCAATAACGACGAGTCTGTCTACTTTATGTCTTGCATTTTTCTTCCTCATGCAATTTTGACAACATACGTGTCTCTATTGTCAGTACAAACTAAACATTGCATAAGGTAGCATAGCCAATTCATCGTGTAGATTAGTTTCGTCCTTATTAGTATCTCATAAGGTAATTACGAGATGTGCCGCAATCCGAGGCATCTTTGCTTTGGGTCTTAAAACTAAACCACTGCGCCACCTAAACCGCTACCTGATGCAATGCTTAATTATATATATATATATATATATATATATATATATATTAATAATCTTATCACACTCACGACAATGTTTTCCAAATGCAAGAAACATTTTTCATCCTATATGAATTTAGAATAAACGTTTAAAATTACACAGTAGCGCCTTCGCCCCATATTATCAATTGATTTACTGGAGAAATAAACCAAAAAATGGATTTCGTTTAAATTACAAAAACAGTCCACATAAAAATTACACAAAACACATCAGTACATCATGTTTAAGAAAGAAGAAGCTTAAGCACCGTCATCATGGAACTAGCGCTATGCTAATTACATTGCACGAACAAAGTGTTTTTGCTTTTGTAGGTCTTGACAACTTAGAATTCTATGACATCGCTTCGAAATCGAGAGGCATAATAAGCACATCTAGTCTTAATTAAAATTTAAAAGCGCTTTTACTGGCATATCTCAATTATCACACGACAAATCATGCTTAGTAATAAATGTACGCACAACACCAATCTTATTTTGCGCAAACGACGTCGGTATTAATTTTGATGAGCTCGATTTCAGTCTTATACTTCTGATTAGCCCAATAAAAAAATCGAATCACAAGGCTGTGTTTAACTTTAGAATGACGTCGTGGATATTAACTTCGTACACCTACAATAGTGAAGAGGCAATGAAACGTATAATAGGTAGATTGCGTTCCGCTTTGGTGTTTACATATTTTGCAGCTGATTTAGTTCTGATAATATTCATCCCCCCACCAAATTTACTCTATCTGGTGTGAAAGGAAAATTCCACTGCAACATACATCTAACCCTATCTATGATTGTAATTGTTTCTGCGGACAGTCATGTAGGCAGATACATTAGAATGTTGAATCCACGCTTGTCGTAGCGCATAATAACTTAGTTTGTTGAAACTAATATTGGCTGTAGGTACTGGTATAAATAATGTTTATTAATAATTGTTATTTCATGACTCACTGCTGTTATTTCTCATATGTGTGTATGCGTATGTGTGTATACTGGTGGTTATGCATCATCGTTATCCTCAGAGCTCATTCAATAGTCACACAAATGGTAACACAGGATGCATAATAACTTTTGTGTTACTTTATTATGCCTTCTGTGTTACCATTTGTGTGACTATTGCACAAGCTCTGGGGATTCCTATGGGAACGGCTAATCGAAGCGTCAGCACAGCGCAATGAAACTCCGATGAAACTAAAAATATAATTTTAATGTCCAACGAAGCTGCGCTACCGAAGATTCTTTGTCATTCAAAGCAAAATTAAAATTAAAATTCGAAAAATTGATTGAGCTATCGGTTGCCTATCAAGTTTGAGTCACAACTACAGTTGTTTTTGCAATAACTGCACGAATTTACACAGTACTATGAGGATACTACCATCTGGTGCTATATGGAGCCTTCGGGTTTGGCTCACCGCTAAACGAGTAGTAAGAGATTAGGGACAGGCTTGTCATATGTAAATTGAATTTCGGCTGTTGATAGAAAATTTGCACTAACGCGTCGGACGAGACGTTTTAGAAAGATGTCGCTAGTCAGTCGAGATTGGCAGACCCTTTATGAGAATGGAAATTGTGTCCAAATCTAAGCTTCCTTACTAGAAATGAGCGAATTGGTCTTTCTTAACTGCTTGTTTATACTTATAACTAATTTTTAAAGTATGCGGAAGTAAGGCTTCAGATTTTATATGCTGATACATTGCCGTCTATCTAGATGAAGCTGATGGTAATAAATTTTAAGTCGCACAAATAGAATAACAAATTAACTGTAGAGTTTACCCAGTATTTTTAATTCCATATGATTTAGTTTTAATCTAAAACATGATTTCCCACGTACGTTTTACATGCATCTGCACTTCGATCCCTCTGATATTATCATCAGATTTAATAAGCTGTAGTAAAACGCACTCGTAACTCTCCACTTTGTAAGGAATTACTTTAATTTGTGGGCCACCAATACATTTTTGTGGCTTATTATGAGAAATTTTGAATTTGCAAATAATATTGGTCCTGAACCCATAGAAAGTTTCTTTCTGTTGACCGATGAGCATTATTCTAGTTTTAGAACCATTATCTTGTCGCCAGTAAGCACGAAACGAATGTGCATGAGATTATACTTTCCGTTCATGCTGTCTTTGGTTTATCCTTCTGGTCACAATTGAATCTAATTTAGTTACTAGGTTCGCAGTACAGCGAATACATACTTCCATATATATTAGCTCTTCGCAACAAACAGTATTTAACTGTAATATATTGAATTGAATGATGTCATGCTTACCGCGAAATGTGATAACTGATATCGATCAAGGCCAGAGTGTATGGATTTACTGGAGGAACAGGTGTTCAGAAATTGTTGTAATTCTCAATTTCGGTGAACTTTAGCATAAATTGATATCTATCAGGTTGGTACCATGTACCGACTCTGAAACCATAGTGTTAGTACCATGTACCTTTTCGGTACAATAATGTTGGTATCGGTTACTAACACAATAGCCATAGTGTTCGCAACAACTAATACATACTTGCATATATATTATTTCTTCGCAACAAAAAGTATTTAACTGAGATATGCATAATGGTGGAGTCCCGGCAATAATTGATGACATCTTGAAACTTGTTATAACGACTCATCCGCCTGCCTTCGCATTAGTAGTAGTCTTTCTGAACTTTTGAAAAAGTTTTCGGCTTTCGAGAAGTCCACAACTTAGTAATTTGTGCTACCTATTTAAATTTTCATGATGTCTGTAACACTGCAAAGTAGATTGTCGATGTAAATAGTCTGGTTATTTTATCTAGAATATTCTGATGATGCAGCTCCTTTAGTGAGAACGTTAAGTACTCTCCATTGTATCTACTTTACTGATGAACTGTCAATTCACTACTGTTTGCAGATAAATGTCTCGAAAACTATAATTTAAATCGTGATTAACGGAGCCATTCTATCAGTCGGCAATGAATTTGTCTGCCCCGACTTTCTAGTGACACCGGACAGATCGTCTTCTACTGATATTTGCAGACCGTTAGTCTACATATAGCTGTCTCTAGTATTTTTGCAAACCAATGTTGTATCACCTGGTTTTTTCTCCAAGCACGAAATCCAAAATCTTCTATTTGTGTATTACCGTCGGATCTAAGCTTTTTCTGTCGGGACGTGTGTGATGACCGACTATATTGATTAATGCTTAGAAAAATTGTACACCTATACCATACATTTGTTTTATTAATCTGGATAAAATTTAATAGCCATTTTGTTCCATTCGGCTGCTTTTTGATGTGCTGTCACTATTGAACCTGGTGAATGAACGTGCTAATTTCTTTGGAAAGTTATTTACACTTCAGTAGCCACCAAGTTACTGGGACATCTCCGACGAAAGGCTAGAACCAAAACAGAGATGAACACTTTTTCGTCGATATAGGTCACCGGATTAACACTGCAATGTAGCAACCACGTCTTACTTGAATAATGGAAGATAGTTAGGAATCTGGCGGCAAACGCGCAGGTTAAGTTGATGATTGGTGGTGCTCTCTTTAGTACGTAAGAACGGCATTTCTCCACCATCCTCATGGTAGACCATTTGACGCGACTGGTTCTCCATTTTCCGGTGGAGTGACCTTGTTTGTTTGGTAGCGGGGCCTCAGTCTATACCGAAGCTCTCTGTGTGTGAAACTCACTTATCCTTTGGTGAAATCAATTTCTGTATCTAAAATGTCTTTTTTTAATGTGCAGGAGAATCCCAAGCCTGTCATGCTGCCAGACTTGCTCTTTTTGGGAACGAAACCCAGACCAATGAACATAATTTGTCAGAAGGCGATAAAATGTCAGCGACTGATACTAGTGACGCTCTTCTGTTGCTTTCGGGTAAAAAGTCAACTTCTTCTGCGCCTGGATTCGAGTCGATGTCAGGTGAATTTTGTTCCAAGTTTTAGTCATCGATTATGCCAAATAGTTATTCCTAGGTATTGGTTTGAAAAAACAAATTTTTGGAAGGATTTGCACTTCATCTTATCAACTAATTTTCTGTAACTCTAAAGCATGACCTAATCTGGTCTGAATATAAGAAAACAACACAAAAAATATTCTTAGATCATTTGCAAATAGAACAAACAAAATTTAACATCACTTAGCGTTTTGCTATAATAGCATTGTTCTTTTGACATCAAATAGGGAAGCGTGTTCGTACACATTTAAAAAAATCGTAAATAATTTAATCGGCCTGTCTCATATTTTGCATTGATCCTCGCTAGTCAGTTTTCTGTCGTACTCTGATGATGATCATGGAAGGTCGAAACGCGTCAGTACGTGCGACTGGCGGTAGTTTGTTATGTTGTTCGACGACTGGTTAAATACAATGTGATTGGTGTTTACTTCAAGCTCGCAAACTTGATTTAAAGAATTCGTACCGCCATCCGCGCAATCATTGCTTGTTTAACTGCACTAAAATGTTTGAACCAAAAAAACTTACACAAAAAACGAGTCTATCATTATATCATTTCATTTGGAGTCGATGTCAAAATTACATCGGAAGCAAAAATCAATAGCACGAATGCGAAATGCACTCATTATTTCGCCAATTTGAATTGATCTTTTTATACGAATACGCGCCAGTTCGTTATTTTATGCGAAATTTCAACTGGTTTTTTTTGTGGGGTGGTACTGAGGAAACCAATTGCACAATAGTCCCATGAAATCACATGGTTACGTCCATGAAGCCGGTTTATTCATCCATAGAAATCAACCACAATGAAGTGTATATTAGTTATTTGAACATAATGAGTTAATGATATTTCCATAAGGGTTTTTCTATTTTGACCGACTCGGCGACTATAATATCGGTACACTTTACAGGCACGTTATATATTGTGTATGGGTAGCTGGCTTTGAATTGGCATTGCCTCAAGACTTTATATGAATTTAGCTCCATTACTGCGTGGTATATACATTTGTTTTAGTAGATTGTACGGTCAAATAATCGCACATTTCTTGACTAAATATGTAGTGGATATAAAGCGTAATACCGGCACCTTACTGATGAATTGCCAGTAAAAACGAAACGATTATTTACATGGGATTATGCCTTTTGTTCATGCTGACTTTGGTTTAACCTTCTGGTCCTATATGACTTAATTTGTCACTAAGTACGCAACACCTAATTCACAATTAAAAATATGAAATGCCTGCTCGTTAGGCTATTTCGGTAGGACTGAGCAATTACTTGAAAAACGTATCCATGAGTACTTTCGTCTTAACATAAAGACTAGAGCAGAACACGTGAATTAAAAATAAAACCTCCAGGACTGGCGGTTTTAGTAGATCTTCAAGACAAAAAATGAAGAGCGGTTACGCATTGCGGAAGCAATCAGTTGCTAATTCTTTCTCTGAAACTAAATAAGCAAAATAAATTTGTGCCTAGGTTCGAGCCCTGTCCGCGTCAAATTCTGGCCAGTATGTGATGAATTTCCAATAAAGACGAAACCGGTCTACTGGATGAATTGCCTTTTCTACACTATACAATTCTTAGATTATACTGGCATATGTATGTAATTAATGGGTAAGGTGTTTATTTCAAGATCGCAACATTGATTATAATAAAATAAATGTGTGTAGGAACTTAATATAGACTTGCCAATTGCGCGTGTGTATTTGTGCGTGCCGCTGCAAGCGCTTTTTCTGATTCATGTTCGTTGTATAACTTATGTGTTGAATTGAACTTTATCACCTTTTCTTTTTTTATTTCACTATATGAAGTGCCAGATATTGCATTTGAGTTCAGTTCTGGCTGAGAGAAAAATAGTCCTATTAAACTGTGTTGTATAAACATGCTTCTTAATAATGTTATGCTTTTTAGAAACGTTTATACTTGATACGGAAAAATTGAAACGTGAATCGGTTTATTTGTGCCAATGATTTATGTAGTGACTAACGTATGTTGAACCAGCAAAAGTCGATCTGTAATCCTATTGTCCGACTTCTACAGTGTAGGCTGATCGCCTTCAATCATGAGTGCAGTTAATATAATGTGGTTAGAATGACTGACGCCCAGTTTCCATCAAAGTGTCAAGACAAACTGGATTTGCGCTTTTACGTATTTAGTGAAAATAACATCAAAACATTGAGTGCGTAGATATCGTAAGGATATAATTATTGAAAGTAATCGTTCGCAGTAAACTTTGTATCTTGACTGAACGCATTCTAACTTAATTTATGGGTTAATTTTGTTAATTAGAATATGTATATATATATATATATATATATATATATATATATATATATATATATATATATATATATATATATATATATATATATATATATACTTAATAGTCCAGAAAGTTTAAAAAAACTAAACACATTTTCTAACAGATATATCTCTAATATTAGTAATTATGGCAATAAAAGTGGTCTAATCCGATTCATCAGTTAACTTTTTTTTAAATATGTTAACTATTCCACGTAGAAGTACTCAAACAAGATATGTGTATTAGTCCAGAAAGTTCAAAGGTAATATACAAAACTAAACATCGTTTCTACGAATCTATCCTCCCGCAGTATAAATTAACGTTCATGCAACTGTCTTTAACTTCATATTATATCTTTTGTCCAATCCATCGCAGTCTTGGGTGTCAAGTGGAACTACTTTATTTGTGCATCTCGGCGATAATTCGCTATTTAAATCTTTCTTCTCCTGAAGGTTAAATCGCAAAAATTATTTCCACGTTCTTTTTAATGTCTTTTATGATATAAAAAAATATGAGAAGGTTCCTCTTTATCGAGTACAATTAATTTTAGGTTTACTATCTAATTTAAGTTTGAGCGAAAAATTGTTAGCGTAACTGTAATAACAACAAAGCCATCAATCTAGTTGCGTTGTGGTGCGTCACTCTAAGTCTTGTTACCGATTTTATTATTATCGCGAGAAAGCTCTATTGTGGATGTTGCCTTGGCTTAAAGTTGTCTTCGCCTAAATTTTTCTGTGTAAATGTCTAGTTGGTCTCGTATTTATGTTCTGCTTCAGTAAGTCTTCCCATCTAGGGCTAGATCCACCGTTTTATAAATCATTCTTAATTTACAATGTTTTATTTGCAATTAATAGTTATTTCATTATTATTATTATTATTTTCATCACTATTATTATTATAAAGAATCTGTATTCATTCAGTTGGCTTTATGACTGCTTCAGTCTAAAATATGAAGTATTTTTGATAGATTAGTTGGAAGTGGATGAGCTGGTTTATATGTGAAAATAGTGAGGCTAAATGAGAATTTTTAGATAGATTTTTTCTCCATTTAACGAAATCAGCAACGCCATGTTGTCTTATTTAAGGTTGATAATCGAGCTGAAAGTTACTGAAATATAGTCAGTAATGGATTAATACCGTTTCTAGCCCACCCAGAAGTGTGTTTATATCATTAGGTAATAATGGATTATTTTTTTGAAATTTGATTGCGGAGTGCCAGCTTCATATTCTCCAATGTCGCGTTTTGCGTACGCGGATAATAGCTTTGCACGGACAGTTTCACAAAGATCCGATTGATCACAATTTCCAATTTCGCTTTGTCTTCGATCGGGCTGAGTTTGTATTCGTTCCATTCGAAATGCGATTCTATCACAAACAAAGATGTGATAGAACCGCATTTCCATTGGGAGGAATACAAACTCAGCCCGATCGAAGACAAAACGAAATTGGAAATTGTGATCAATCGGATCTTTGTGAAACTGTCCGTGCAAAGCTAGTACCCGCGTACGCAAAACGCGACATTGGAAAATACTTGATTATTGTAACAGCTTCTAGTGCCTTTAATAATCCATGATTATTTTCTTCTGTGTTTATTATTAAACCAGAGATTTAAAATTATTTTATTTTCGATTCCTTTTTGCGTATGGTTCATTCGTTCTGTTAAAAGTTCATTTTCAAGCGCAACACTATGCCCGATGCGAGTTGTTCTGCAACGATTCACTAGCCAGTCAGCAGGCTTTCGATGATCGGAATGTGTTGTTGGAAAACGGAAGCAAAATAAGTCTCTTTTGCTTAGATGACGATTCTCATCCATTTCAAAGCTTAACTTTACCAGGTAAGATTGAAATAAAAAAAGTATGTTAGATAATTTCATGTAGCAGATCACGTTTGTTGTTATGGTATAGTTTAAGAATTTTTGCGAAGATTATATATATATATATATATATATATATATATATATATACTAAAAGTAAAGTAAAGTATATATATATATATATATACTCATCGACAAGACCGGTTAGTTTATTATGAATGCTCATCTGTCGTTGCTGATCCAATATTAAGTCAAAGAGTAAGGGAGAGTGGCGGACTTTTTGCAGTGGCTTGATTTAGCTTGGCCAACCTGTAAACATCAGCAAATGGGGTGAAACTTTGTAATCCAGCGTGATAACCAATTTAACCTGGAATCAATTTATTTCATTTATGGTCATGTTTTAGCTGTAAGATAATTCCAGATCGCTCATTCCTGGTGCTGATCGTTTGCATTTCGAGTTTTCATTTTCCATTAACTGCCTGCTAAGTTTGACGAGCATCATCTGTCCGTGTATCAGGTATTCAGGCGCCATTTGCAAAAGTTTTCTTCACGAGCCGTTACAAAAAAGAAAACCACTGCGCCTGGCGCAATTAATGTTATTACACATTTAAATGAAGCCCGGGAATTCAAATGCCACGGAATATTGGATATGTCCCATAACTACCGATAAGCTTCCTGCTGCCATGGCGACAAGCTACTGCTTGCTGTTCATGAGGCCGAAAACTTTAGCTCCTGGAAATCTAATGTGTAAAGAAAGGGGATGCACTGGAGGTTATTACGAATTTAATCATCATCAAAATATAGAAATTGATGCACTTTAGAGTTTTAACTATGAAATTCATCTTTTTATGGGCTGTAAAATATCACTAGGTCACACAGTCCTAATAACTTTTAACAATCGTGGTTACTGAATATTGGCTCAATTTCTAAATTAAATTCCAATTTCTTTTTAACTATGAAATTAACTTTATCAAATAGAACTTAAATACTTTGAAATATGCAGCCTAAGAATGTCGGTTCTTATCATTCATTGTGCTTAAAGAAATAATTATCTCGTATGCAAAATTTACACTGTGCTCTCTATGGACATCTTGTATTAAAGATAATTCACAAATGCAACATGCAGCAAGATTCGCTTTGTTCGGCAATGATTCTCTGGCTGATCAGTTGATTGACGGAAATATTAACCCAGTCGATTGCCCATTGAAAACTGCAGTCGATTTACAGGAAACCCCTAGCACAAATGGAACAGCGTTTTTCGGAGATTCGCAGAGGATTCAAGATGATACACGCCCAGAAAGGGCCGTAGATGCAATCAGGGATTTTAAAACAGAATTTGAATGTGCAGTCTCTGATTAAAAACGGCGGCTTTCAGGAAGGTATCTCGTTTCTCTGTTATTTTAGTTCATTCTTAGAGGCATTCTTATGTCTACATTGATAGAACCATATTTTAGTGTTTCATTATGATTTATTCGTGGTCATTTTGCTAAGTCAAGAACACTGTTTATTCAGGGTAATCAATTTATTCATCTAGAATAAGGCTTTTTGTTCTATTGCACACACGAAAATTGAAGCAGAATTTTCAGTTATTGAAATGTGCTGTCCTTTACCTGTAGTCAGAGTCTCTTTATAGCATAATCACAAATAAAGACAATTGATGCATTGTTATACCGTGTGCTGAAATGACACAATTAACTGTTAATGGATGAAATACATAAGCATTTGTGGAACTCTTTTAGTGTGAGTTTCATCACACACAATCTAACCTTACTCACATTATTTAACAAATCACAGCCAATCTATTTCGCATAATATTGTGCATTCATATTTTAACTTGGTCATAATCATTGGTGCCACTTTCGTTTATCAAGTTTTATTTCATTTATGCCTCATTGTAAGTAGGCACGTACTTAATTAATAATACCATGTAAGTGTTGTTTTTACAATAGCTTCCTTTGTTCTATTCTCTCAGGATATTTTGAAGTAGATGTAGTTTTGTAGACTAAATTGACAACAGAAAGTAAGCTTTCACACTGGGCAAGACTTGCTGGAATCGTCAAGCAACCTTCTAGCTAGAGAAACTGTTATATATATATATATATATATATATATATATATATATATATATATATTTATATATTATATGTTGATTTTGAAGTCTAATGGCAGGATTTTTTTATATGTATATTGTCGGTATGAAAAAATGTATCGAGTAGCAAAGGCAATTCATCAGTATACAGATTTTCTTCCTTATTGTGAAATCTTTTACTGCTGTCCAGAATTTGCCGCAGACGGGTCTTGAACCCGGGAACATTTGTTTAAGAGTTGGAGACTATCCACTGAGCCACCCGTGCTGCATACTTTACGAAATATGAAGCCTTATATCAACTTATGTTTCATTGTTAGCCTGTTTTGTGTATCCTAACACCTGAAGTTCTAAATAGGCACACCCGTTCTGTCATTATACAACAGACACAATGCCACTTGAGGTAGTTATATTGATTTGAATTCTAGCAGCATGATTTTGATTATATTTATTTTGTCAGTATAAACTATACATTGCATCAGTTAGGAAAGGCAATTTATCCAATAGATACGTTTTTTCCTCTTTGGAAACTTTATAATTACTGTTCAGAATTTATCGCGGTCAGAACTGGAACGGGGCACAATTCTGGTTCTACATTAGGGACAGCTTAACTAGAAACCTTTGTTGTTATTTGACTTAAAACTGTGTAATGTGCGTCACAGGTGGCGCTGTGGGTAGTCTCGGACTCCGAAGGATATGTGCCCCGATTCTTGTGCCGTCCGCTACAAAGTTTTGACAGTACTTGAAGAGTTCCCAATAAGGACAAAATCGGTCCACTGGATGAATTGCTTTTGATACCCCATTAAAACTTTCGTTTATACTGCCAACATATATTTAATAAAAATCCTGCCATTAAACTTTAATTCCATATATGTATGTATATATACGAATATAAGAATAAGGATACATTTGATTCAAATTTAATGACTGGATTTTACTTTTCTTATGTTTTCGGTCTAGAGTAAATACTTCATTATATAACATATTCAACCCGTCAACTTGGCCGGTTTCGTCCATATAGGTCACTCGTCACTAGTTTACTGAATAACCGCGTCCGGATTTGAAACCGACGGCATAAGGTTCAGAGTCCTGTAGTTCATTGTCTACTCCATCGAAGCTGTTCATTGAATGCAATTATCAGTCATACACCAGAGAGGCATATAGACGATTATATTGTTATGGAAAAGCGAGCTCAGCTTCTCCACAGATAAACTCAGCATTTCGGCGAGACTTTTGCGGCTATAATATGAAATTAGTATGACTAGTCACTTTCAATAATTTACCAAGAACTATTAATTATGCTTTCAATGAAATAGATTGAAGCTTTATGCTTCTACAAAGAAAATGCATCGTCCATTTAGCATTGTTAATTTTCATAATAACGTTTCAATCCGTCTACCTTTCGGAAAAGTCTGGTTACGATCGAGATTGTGATTTTTTCGCTTTTGTTTGGTGTACATTCAAATATTCGAAGATACGCGGGAACCAGGTTAAGATTATGCAAGAGTTTATTGTTTCTATTTAGTGGGAGGTTCCGTCCTAACTTGATGGAGCTCGGTAGTAGGACCTGGCTTTTCTGCCTTGAATATGTTGCCGATGCTGTACTGTTAACAAATAAGAAATATGACCTCTAGACATCCATTACTATTTATATTTACATTTTATCAGATAAAAAGCATGCATCACGACAGATACTTGCATAGGAGTTAGGCTGTTACTTTTCTTTCTAATTGGCGCGCATTTATGGGTACTGCTTACGGTAATAACTTTATGTAGTTTTTAAGCCAAACTAATTGGTGTTTACTTTTACTGCCGAAATTCCTTCTAATGGGTCAGGTTAACACGCTGTTCTTTAATCTCACTAGATGATATTCAGCCCATCAAATTGCCTGCTAAACACGAAGAACAAGCCTTGGTTGATGAAGTTAACTGCCGCGACTGACTTTGTAAACTCAACCGCTCCGAAAGGCTGGTGCTTGTCGGCCTTACTTGGCAAACCATTTAAGTGAAGGAAAATCTAATCGAAATAATCCATGACAGCTAGGAACGAGTGACATAGCATTCCCATACAGCCGACGAATAAAAATAACTATCACTTTTTAAATGTTGGTGTATCTTTTGCGTTGTCTATTTACTTAATATTCTGTCCTATATATATATATATATATATATATATATATATATATATATATATATATATATATATATATATATTACAGTTTTCTTCTATGGTGCTGATAATTTGTTGAACTAATAAAATTGATTGTTTTCTTTTCAATCATGCACATCTTTTCGAACTGCATCTTGGTAGTGCTGAATGACAGCTGTGCGTCATCTGGTCGGTCGTATAGTATCGATTTGTTTGCAGAAACTGCAAGTGACATGCGTTTATCAAGAGATGCATCATTCTCCAGCACAGCCAGTGGCATTGGCCGTAGGTTTTTATGATCTTTTTTGAAAACAATCTATACATTCTAAATTTATTATTATTTTATTGTATTTTTATTGTGTGACTAAGCGTTGTTCATTTTCCTAGTCGTTGTTTTTGCCTACGTAGTTTAGCTGGTTTCATGTTCTCCTTTACTGAATTTGACATGCTTTGGTTGTCATTTTAGAGTTTCTACTTTAGTCCAAAAAATAACATTAATAAAACCAATGAGAAATTTTGTCTAAATATTATTAATATTATACTATTCCATTTCTGACGGCTACTCCGCTCAATTAGATTTATTTATATTCACGTATGCATTCATCTAATTAAACCACAATCAGTACCTGTCGATTAATCTTTGAAGGCATCAGACTCAGAGATCATGGTTAATTACTATAATCAAGGTTGCGATCTTGATATAAACACCTGACCCATTAAGTACATACATTTTTCAGTATAAACTAAGAATTGTATAGTGTAGAAAAGGCAATTCACTATACAATTCTTAGTTTATACTGACAAATGTATGTACTTAATTGGTCAGGTGTTTATATCAAGATCGCAACCTTGATTATAGTAATTTTTATCACCACCCGCGCAACAAATGTTTGTTTAATTCTATCATGGTTACTTATATTTATATAGCTTGCATACGACTTGCATCTTTAATATCATTCCTTAGAAGTTAATCTACCTTTTCCTTTGGATGAAAATTGTTGTAATTAACGGTCGACTCAACAGTTATGAAATGGCCATAGTAATACAATATTCTATGCAAAAGTATTACAGTAGTGTCTGGATAAATAATTCTAAAGTCTGTGCATACGTAATAATCTAAATTAAGTTGAGAATTTTAAAATAAACAAAAAAGTAATTTATGAAAGAAAGGTTTTATTAATATAGTAAGGAAAGATAATATTTCACAGAAAAAAGTTTTTAAATAAATGCGACGTGAAATAATGGCACTAAGTTAACATACAGTGCCAAGATAAAAATGTTGCCAATTAAGAGATGGTAAGGTAAGAATTGTTAAAATTTATTATCTAGAAGTAAGTTTGGAAATTCTTGTATCATCTCATCCTAATCCAATACACTGGATCAATTGATGGAACCAGATTCCGATTCTGCTTCGTCAGTCGTCGCATCCTACCATTAGTTAATGCCGTTTTCCACCATGAAGCATGACAATGTTTTACGGCTGTTTCATTCATGATGTCATCCCTCGACGTAGTTTATACATTCTCTAATCAATCTCGTTTTTTGTTAGGACTGAAAATCGATTTGCGTCAACAACTATCCCAGTTAATTTTATGTCTCGTTTCCACTGTATAGTGTGTCAGATAACATTTATTAATATTTCTATACTAGCATGCAGTTCTGTGCTGTCCATTCTTGCCTCAATTGGGCGCATGGAAACATTCGTATGCATTAGTTTCCAATCATTACATAGGGTTTCATAAACTCATAATTTTTATAAGGGTTCTATTATCTTTCTCGAGTGTGGATTTCAGATGATGTCATCTCTCGACGTAGTTTATAGATTTTCTAATCAATCTCGTTTTTATGACTGCATATCGATATGCGATATATGGAAAGCAAAAATTGTTACCACCACCCGCGCAATCAATTATTGTTTAATTATATTGTCTATATATATATATATATATATATATATATATATATATATATTGTGTGTGTGTGTGTGTGTGTTTATATCAAGATCGCACCCTTGATTATGTGTGTGTGGAGAATGCTTCAAAAAGCTAATGTTCGTGACTGAATAGAAATTGTGCAGCCGACATTTCCAGTCAAGTTCAATGTATGCAAGACTGCTAGAAGTGAGAGCCGCATATCTAAATTTGATTTCCATATATATTCAATGCGGTTTGATCCTCGATAGTCAGTTTGCCGTCGTACTCTGATGATGATCAAGGAAGGTAGAAACGCGTCAGTGCGTTGCGGCTGGCGGTAGTTTTGTTATGTTGTTCGACGACTGGTTAAATACAGTGGGATTGTTGTTTACTTCAAGCTCGCAAACTTGATTTAAAGAAGAGAAATGCATTTATTAGTCTGATATTGTTTTCATATTTGCTTTCACTGTTTTAAAAAAGTCATTTGCGAGAGGAAGAACCTGTTTGATAAAATAATTTTAAATTAAATAAAGTAGATCTAATTTGTGTGTAGTTTTAAAAGCCATTCCAAATTGAAGGTGGATTTCAAGAGGGAGGAGGGGAAGAGAGACAAAGAATGAGATAGAGATGAGAGATTAAGGAAAAGTAAAGGAGGAGAGTGTAAGACTGAGGAATGGTGATAGAGATTGAAGAAGATTGAAGTGAGATAAAGAAGTCGAAAGAAAGAGAAATAAAGAGTTAAACAAAATGTATGAAATGGAGACAGAGTAAGGAGGATTGACAATGAGACAAAATGACACAGCGGGCAAGGGATAGAGAGAAAGAGAAACAATACAGTTACGTACAATTTATTCGAGACTACTAGAAGCGATAGCCGCATATCTAATTTTACTTTCCATATATATGCGTCGCGGTTTCGCCCTCACTAGTCAGTGTGCCGTCGTACTCTGGTGATAATCATGGAATGTCGAAACGCGTCAGTGCGTGCGAATGACGGTAGTTTTGTTATGTTGTTCGACGACTGGTTAAATACAGTAGGATTGGTGTTTACTTCAAGCTCGTAAACTTGATTTTAAAAATTGTTACCACCACCCGCGCAATCAATTATTGTTTACTGGATGAATTGCCTTTTCTACACTATACAATACTTAGTTTATACTGAAAAATGTATGTACATAATGAGACAGATTTTTATTTCAATTTAGTAACCTTGATTTAAATAATTGCAAATGAGATTTAATATCTCAGAGTAATCAATAGTCAAAACATGCATCGCAATTGCAAAGGTATTTGGAATGAGAAAACGTGATAAGGAGAGAGAGATTCGAAGAAATCGCGAAAAGTCCTGTTTACATGGCTACTTCCAGCTTAAAATCAGAAAAATTATTAAGTTTTCCTAATAAAATGAATTACCGGTTAAATGAAGTCCTATTTATTATTATTATTATTATTATTATTATTTATTTATTTATTTTATTTATTTATTTATTTATTTTATTATTATTATTATATTATTATTTATTAAAATAAAATTTAAACTAATTGAAGCGCTACTCAAAGTAGCACAACAGGAATAATTGAAATTAAAATAAATACAAAGATTCTCTCAAAATTTTTTATTGGAATATTTAATACTTTTGAATGATTTGGTTAGCCAAACGATCATTTTATGTACACAATATTATTGATTGTTCACATACGTCTATAGCTAAACATGTTAGTCTTGTGAAAGATGCGACATGTCAGAATAACACTACAATTTAAATTAAATCTCGATTTGTTGGAATTCTTTTATATTTATTACCGATCGCATTAAATAATTTTTTTCCACAACTGTTTTAACAAAACTATTTGTTCGTACACTGGCATTACTAGGGAGCTATCCTAGCGAAATAGGAAACTGCTGAACATTTCCGTCTGGTTTAATTTTCTGGACTAATATTTTATGTATATTTTATGTGTAGTTATGATATTGACTTTTTCTATTTCAACAAAATTAGTTTTCTGAAGCGGATGTGCCCTGGTTCGATCCCTGTTCGTGGCAAATTCTGGTCAGTACTTGAAGCGTTTCCATTAATGACGAAGTCGGTCTACTGGATTAATTGACTTTCTACATTATACAATACTTAATTTCTACACGCAGATGTGTATATAATGGGATTGATGTTTATATCAAACTCGCCAACTTGATTTAATTAATTTACCCCCACATAACCAATGATCGTTTAGACATATAATGACATATCGAAGTTGATCAGAACTTTAGGTCGGCAGTGATGCCAAATAGCCTCCTCCTTAGTGAGTGATTTACCATATATATAGCCTGACAAGGCATTTACATCATTACGCTATGTGACCGTCATGAACAGCTGCGACTCTATCATGTATAATTGTGCCCAATTTCAAATGTGGTTGTGCTGTTTGTCGCTCTTCTCATATCGCTATCAGCGGAATCAAAGGGAGCACTGCAGTTTATTTCTCTTACGAGGGATAATTCTATCTATTTATTACCGGCGAGGTTCATGATAAAATTGCTGGTACGACTGGCTATGGGCGCTTTTCATTAGGCTGAATATATATATATATATATATATATATATATATATATATATATATGGATAGATCTAGCTAGTAATAGTTTTACTAGTTCCTTTAAGCCTAGTATACCAGCATACTAGTCAGTATCTTCAAACGATAGCCTCATTTAAACCTAAAAATTGTATTATTCAGTGCATATCAGTATGCTTTCGTACATATTCGTATCAAATAGAGCTGAAAATGATCAATTCTTTCTTGCGTATGTGTGTGTTTGTGTAGTTATTTTACATAAACTACACTCATGTATGCTAGACAGTCACCTTAAATTTAGACTGAGGAAAATAGCTTTACTGTTTTATACATTCTTTTACCAGTGGTCATCTTGTCGTGTTTGTGTCAGTAGAGGCTGAAAAATATACACTAAAACTTTAATTGTGTGTGTCAGATAACATTTATTAATATTTCTATACTAGCATGCAGTTCTGTGCTGTCCATTCTTGCCTCAATTGGGCGCATGGAAACATTCGTATGCATTAGTTTCCAATCATTACATAGGGTTTCATAAACTCATAATTTTTATAAGGGTTCTATTATCTTTCTCGAGTGTGGATTTCAGATGATGTCATCTCTCGACGTAGTTTATAGATTTTCTAATCAATCTCGTTTTTATGACTGCATATCGATATGCGATATATGGAAAGCAAAAATTGTTACCATCACCCGCGCAATCAATTATCCTTTAATTATATTTTCTATATATATATATATATCTATATATATATATATATATATATATATATATATATGTGTGTGTGTGTGTGTGTTTATATCAAGATCGCACCCTTGATTATGTGTGTGTGGAGAATGCTACAAAAAGCTAATGTTCGTGACTGAATAGAAATTGTGCAGCCGACATTTCCAGTCAAGTTCAATGTATGCAAGACTGCTAGAGGTGAGAGCCGCATATCTAAATTTGATTTCCATATATATTCAATGCGGTCTGATCCTCGATAGTCAGTTTGCCGTCGTACTCTGATGATGATCATGGAAGGTCGAAACGCGTCAGTGCGTTGCGGCTGGCGGTAGTTTTGTTATGTTGTTCGACGACTGGTTAAATACAGTGGGATTGTTGTTTACTTCAAGCTCGCAAACTTGATTTAAAGAAGAGAAATGCATTTATTAGTCTGATATTGTTTTCATATTTGCTTTCACTGTTTTAAAAAAGTCATTTGCGAGAGGAAGAACCTGTTTGATAAAATAATTTTAAATTAAATAAAGTAGATCTAATTTGTGTGTAGTTTTAAAAGCCATTCCAAATTGAAGGTGGATTTCAAGAGGGAGGAGGGGAAGAGAGACAAAGAATGAGATAGAGATGAGAGATTAAGGAAAAGTAAAGGAGGAGAGTGTAAGACCGAGGAATGGTGATAGAGATTGAAGAAGATTGAAGTGAGATAAAGAAGTCGAAAGAAAGAGAAATAAAGAGTTAAACAGAATGTATGAAATGGAGACAGAGTAAGGAGGATTGACAATGAGACAAAATGACACAGCGGGCAAGGGATAAAGAGAAAGAGAAACGATACAGTTACGTACAATTTATTCGAGACTACTAGAAGCGATAGCCGCATATCTAATTTTACTTTCCATATATATGCGTCGCGGTTTCGCCCTCACTAGTCAGTGTGCCGTCGTACTCTGGTGATAATCATGGAATGTCGAAACGCGTCAGTGGGTGCGAATGACGGTAGTTTTGTTATGTTGTTCGACGACTGGTTAAATACAGTAGGATTGGTGTTTACTTCAAGCTCGTAAAATTGATTTAAAAAATTGTTACCACCACCCGTGCAATCAATTATTGTTTACTTGATAAATTGACTTTTCTACACTATACAAAACTTAGTTTATTCTGAAAAATGTATACACATAATGAGACAGATTTTTATTTCAATTTAGTAACCTTGATTTAAATAATTGCTAATGAGATTTAATATCTCAGAGTAATCAATAGTCAAAACATGCATCGCAATTGCAAAGGTATTTGGAATGAGAAAACGTGATAAGGAGAGAGAGATTTGAAGAAATCGCGAAAAGTCCTGTTTACATGGCTACTTCCAGCTTAAAATCAGAAAAATTATTAAGTTTTCCTAATAAAATGAATTACCGGTTAAATGAAGTCCTATTTATATTATTATTATTATTTATTTATTTATTTATTTGTTATCTATTTATTTATTTATTTATTTTATTATTATTATTATATTATTATTTATTAAAATAAAATTTAAACCAATTGAAGCGCTACTCAAAGTAGCACAACAGGAATAATTGAAATTAAAATAAATACAAAGATTCTCTCAAAATTTTTTATTGGAATATTTAATACTTTTGAATGATTTGGTTAGCCAAACGATCATTTTATGTACACAATATTATTGATTGTTCACATACGTCTATAGCTAAACATGTTAGTCTTGTGAAAGATGCGACATGTCAGAATAACACTACAATTTAAATTAAATCTCGATTTGTTGGAATTCTTTTATATTTATTACCGATCGCATTAAATAATTTTTTTCCACAACTGTTTTAACAAAACTATTTGTTCGTACACTGGCATTACTAGGGAGCTATCCTAGCGAAATAGGAAACTGCTGAACATTTCCGTCTGGTTTAATTTTCTGGACTAATATTTTATGTATATTTTATGTGTAGTTATGATATTGACTTTTTCTATTTCAACAAAATTAGTTTTCTGAAGCGGATGTGCCCTGGTTCGATCCCTGTTCGTGGCAAATTCTGGTCAGTACTTGAAGCGTTTCCATTAATGACGAAGTCGGTCTACTGGATTAATTGACTTTCTACATTATACAATACTTAATTTCTACACGCAGATGTGTATATAATGGGATTGATGTTTATATCAAACTCGCCAACTTGATTTAATTAATTTACCCCCACATAACCAATGATCGTTTAGACATATCGAAGTTGATCAGAACTTTAGGTCGGCAGTGATGCCAAATAGCCTCCTCCTTAGTGAGTGATTTACCATATATATAGCCTGACAAGGCATTTACATCATTACGCTATGTGACCGTCATGAACAGCTGCGACTCTATCATGTATAATTGTGCCCAATTTCAAATGTGGTTGTGCTGTTTGTCGCTCTTCTCATATCGCTATCAGCGGAATCAAAGGGAGCACTGCAGTTTATTTCTCTTACGAGGGATAATTCTATCTATTTATTACCGGCGAGGTTCATGATAAAATTGCTGGTACGACTGGCTATGGGCGCTTTTCATTAGGCTGAATATATATATATATATATATATATATATATATATATATATATATATGGATAGATCTAGCTAGTAATAGTTTTACTAGTTCCTTTAAGCCTAGTATACCAGCATACTAGTCAGTATCTTCAAACGATAGCCTCATTTAAACCTAAAAATTGTATTATTCAGTGCATATCAGTATGCTTTCGTACATATTCGTATCAAATAGAGCTGAAAATGATCAATTCTTTCTTGCGTATGTGTGTGTTTGTGTAGTTATTTTACATAAACTACACTCATGTATGCTAGACAGTCACCTTAAATTTAGACTGAGGAAAATAGCTTTACTGTTTTATACATTCTTTTACCAGTGGTCATCTTGTCGTGTTTGTGTCAGTAGAGGCTGAAAAATATACACTCAAACTTTAATTGTGTTTTTTTGTACTGAGCGTTAAACGTGTTGTTCCGTTACTGTCTCAAAGTGGTTATCTTTGGCTGTTGCCTTTCTTGTCTTGCGTTCCCTAGCTTATCAAGATATCTGTAAGGGCATAATTGCTGTTCTATGAATGAATACGTCTAATAATCGTATTTAAAAATGAAAACTATTGTATTCATATGTACTTAATTGTGAACGAAAACGTAAAATTATATTTTTGCTACTGGTACTGCGGCTCTAAATCTTGAGTCCCAATTTCAGTGATCCAAACATCGGTTTTAGACGTATAAAAAACAAGTACAAATTTCAATTGTGTATTAGGTATTGTGTTGAAGTTTAGTTTGCTTCACTTTTAGTGACTAAGTACACTCTTTTTTTATCTCGTAGATCTCACTAATGATTTGTGTGCCAATATTAATATTTTTGTCATTATTTATAAAAAAATGTTTTTTGCTTCGCTTCTTATGGTTATATGACAGTGAAACATTAGTTACTACTGGATTTTGTATGACTGTGCATAATGATTATGATGATGATGATTAGGTTTTATGTATCTAGTAACGAATTAGTTCATCTAGGACCAGAAGGATATTCTAAAGTCAGCATGTACTCAGTAATTTCATGCTTATTTACGATTCAGCACTACGTGCCGTTACTACGCCAAAAACCCACTATATATTTGGTCATGAAATGTAGGACAGTTGTATCACTCAGCTGTCGAACAGAGAATATATAACTGTTATATTTTTCATTCAATTATATTATGATTGCTACGATATGTGATAACTGATTTTGATTAATGCCAGAGTATATGGATTTACTGGAGCAGGAGATGATTCTCGATTACGGTGAAATTTGGCCTATCTCGAAAATTATTGTGTTTATATTCTTTACAGGCTAGAAGTATATTATGCATAGTGAGTTGTCTTTAAAGTCTCATTAAATTAACATTCGTATAGGAGATTTTTCTGTTAAACTGCCCAATATTTCTTGATCAAATACACAGTGAGTATAGGGCGTATAACCGGCTTCCGAGTAGTGGCCAGTAAGTACGTAAAGCCTGTTTACATGAGATTACACTTTATTTTCATGATAAATTTTGTATATTCTTCTGATTCTATTTGAACAAAGTTCGTTTTTATGGTTTCGTTAAAACTTATCGGTAGATCTAATAACTATTATTGTTGGCTTACTAGATAAATTGGCGTAATTTATGCGTATTTGTTTTTGTCTATAACAGGAAAAGGCTAGTAATTAAGAGTCAAAATACCGGTAAAAAATGTATTGACAGCAATACAGCCGCCTTTGTGGGCAATAAAGATAGATTAATTGTGCAATTAACAGGTATTGGTGTTCGGTGTGCTATATCTCATTTTTGTCATTGCCTCAAATGAACTACTTCATTTAAATATTGCTGCTTAAATCTTGCATAGCCGTGAGCAGAAAAATAAAAAATAATAAAGAATTTATAATTGTGATAATAATAGCAACAGTAATAATTTAAAACAGTATATCATAAAGGAGAAAGGAATATTGATTAAGGAAGAGCTGGATCTAGCTTGGATGGAGATCTCTATCTTGACTAAACAGAAACGAAATCACCTAGATCTCTAGGCAACTTAACCTAGGCCAAGTCAACTTCATGTCAATGCAATATCGACAATACGGATTCACTATGATTTTCGCTGGATCACGTCATAATCAAGATCGAACCCAACAGTTCACATAGTTAAATACTTTTTGTTGCGGAGAACTAATATATATGCAAGTATGTATTAGGTGTTGCGAACCTAGTAACAATTTAGTTCAGTTGTGACCAGAAGGATAAACCAAAGGAAGCATGAACGGAAAGTATAATCTCATGCACATTCGTTTCGTGCTTCCTGGCGACTCATCAGTAAGAGCCGGTATTACGCCTTTTACCCATCATATATTTTGGTCAAAAATGTGGGATAATAGGACGTTACAATCTCCTAATTTTCGAAAATTTAGCCCAGCAGAAGATGACGCTACTGGAAATCAGAGACAATACGTCACGGAGCGCGATTAGAAGCCATTTCGCGCAAGAAGTTAAACTACAAAATATGATGATCAGGTGGACCCATCCTATAAGTTGAACCGGTTCTATCATGCCTAATTTGATTTTATTTGAAATCAATTATTTTTGCCATAGCAAACGCTGTCCATTTTGTGCAATACCAAAATTCCGGCGCTGGTTAAGACGTGCCAAGCTGAGCAATCAAACTGTCTCTATACGTATAACGTGACCGAGACAGCGCAGTTGATATACCCTTTTAGATAGTCTACTGAGGAGCAATTATTGCCAGAGTAAAAACTCATTTCAATCTATCAGCGTTGCTCATTTACTTTTGATTGCCTACATTCGCTACGCTTCGCAGATAGCAACAGTCGAATGTCTGCGAGCCTCTAAAACCTTTAACTACTAAGTCAAAGTCTGACCAGTGTATAAAATGCTAATCGTACTTACGCACGTACACGAATTTCAGGAAAAAGTGTGATTCTTTTGTTTTTGCCATATACGGCGTTTACTTCAAGCTGGAAACTTGATTTAAAGCATTGTTACCACCACCCGCGCAATCATTTTTTTTTAATGGTATTGCCTATATATGGCGTTTGTCCTTCCTTTTTTTGCGATTGGTGTTGCTGTTTCATGTAACGTTTTGGAAAACTTGTGCCAGTTTTCATGCTTATATCACCATAATTTGGAATTGCGTATTAAGTGTTGTGTACCTAATAAAAAATAGTTAGAATAGTACGTGAAGGATAAACCAATCTGCATGAACGAAAGGTATAGTCTCATTTACATGTTCGTTTCGTACTTACTGGCGATTCTGCAACAAGCCAAATATAACTTTTTTACAATTGGAGAGTAAGCATTTCTTATCAAAATTTGAAACGATTTTTAATCTATTCAAACTGGCCTGGCCTAAATCTCGGTTTTAGAATAATAATAATAATAATAATAATAATAATAATAATTATTATTATAATAATAATAATAATAATAATAATAATAATAATAATAATAATAATAATAGTAATAGTAATAATAATACAATATTGTTTGTGTAATGAAGGTCGACTAATACACTTCATTGAAGAAACGTGATGTTGGCATTCTAAGCATGTGGAAGAATATAGTTTATAACCTCATATATTGTATAGTTTAACAAAAATGGAGTGCGTCGAAATACTTGTCCGATTTCACTGTTTCTTCTAAAAATTTGCGATAATTCATTATGGATCTGGTCGGGACTGTAATTGTTTGTTTACACATCTTGTGTGCATAAACTGTCTGCTTAGAATATCCAATAGATTGATGCAATCCACTAAGTGGGACCGTGCAGTCTAACAAATTTCTATATCATCAATTTCGTCAATAGTTACCGGGATACTGGAAACCGCCATGTGGCATAAAAGCCTTACACTACCTCTGAAGTTAGCGCCGCTAAAGTGTACAACCAATAACCAAACGTATATGGTAACTTCTCAACTTTCATAGTACGGGAGTTATGTTGGATTATCTAGCGTCCTTGCTATCCTCTGTGCTGCATTCGTTGAGCACGTATGCAGATAGAACGATACGATTATGTCGAATAACTGGTGGGGGTCCTTAATATAACCAGTGAGATATTTACCGACAAATGTCAAGATGAATTAGAATACAATAGCAGAAGCATGTGTGCGGAAGTCCTCCTAGATATATTCTGTGTGTCCTGTTCGTGTGTTGGTAACCCCCTTGTGGATGCAAGCAAATTAGTAGATTAGACTAGAAGGATGTCATTATGGTCTGCGGCAACATCAAGAAGGCTGGCAAACGTAGAAATCCGATTAATAAATAAATCGATGACGATTTCCTTGATGCGCAGCAATAAAAAGGTTGATGTTATTGACGACTAGCTGAGTTTGTTACACCGCGTGGGAAAAACGCAACTATGACAGCTGGCGTAGTTAGTCAGTGCAATAGAATGGTGATGGCAATTGAAGGTAGCAATCAGGATGGAGTGTGTTACGTAGGAAATGCATCGCAGTTATATGCCGATGCACATCACGTGATTTGTTTATTGATTATGTGGTCTCACTGGTCCAGTGGCAGTATTTTATTTTGAATTGGCCTACAATATGTTTGCGATATAATTTGACCCGTTACACAACCGTGATTTAATTAAATGAGTTTTTTTCTGATTGTATTGCATATATCACTTGTGGTTGGCGATTTATTCATTCATGTATGTAGGTATGTATGCATATTTATAATTGTGTAATCATATGTACATGTATGTATATATATGTATGTATGTATGTATGTATGTGAATGTGTATATTTTAGGCATGATTTTATTTATGTATTTATGTATGTATGTATGTATGTATGTATGTATGTATGTATGTATGTATGTATGTATGTATGTATGTATGTATGTATGTATGTATGTATGTATGTATGTATGTATGTGTATATGTATGTATGTATGTATGTATGTATGTATGTATGTATGTATGTATATGTATGTATGTATGTATGTATGTATGTATGTATGTATGTATGTATGTATGTATGTATTTATGTATTTATGTATGTATGTATGTATGTATGTATGTATGTATGTAGGCATGTATGTATTTAGGCAATACAATTTTACAATAATTGATTGCGCGGGTAGTGGTAACAATTCTTTAAATCAAGTTTTCGATCTTGAAGTAAACACCAATCCCATTGTATTTAATCAGTCATCGAACAACATAACAAAACTACCGCCAGCCGCAATAGTATGTATTTAATTTGCAATTTCGCTAAGTTTCATACATGAATTTTTTATAGGTTACAGTAAGCTTCTAAGTGATTGTCAAGTATACTAAATAAAAGTTATTGCTCACATTTGGCAATTGTGAATTGGGTGTTGCGCACCTAGTAACAAATTAGTTGAAATATGGCCTCAAGGATAAACCAAAGACAGCATGAATAAAAAGTATGATCTCGTGCACGTTAGTTTCGTGCTTAGAGTTGACTCATCAATAGGAGCCGGTATTACGCTCTTTACTTTCTATATATTTTGGTGAGGAATGTGTGAACATAGGAGGGTACAATCACATATACGAATGTTTAAACCTGCAGTAGTTAATCGAACTTCAAACAAAGTCTTCGACAATGCGACTTGAAAGCCAACTCGCTATATGTATTATATATATATATATATATATATATATATATATATATATATATATATATTGTGTTAGTACCCGGTACCAAAATTATGGCGCTGAAAAGTTATATTATACCAACACTATGGTTGCCGAGTTGGCACATGGCATAGAAATTCCGGTTTGACGACCGGCGGGCTCAAGCGAGTCAACCCGGGATGGGAGCTTGTACCTGTGCCACAAGGAAGCTGTATTGCTGATGTTGCCTTGCCCGAATGCTAATTTGGCCATAATGGTGTTGTGGAGAGGTTTAGTTGCCTTATTTCTGGGAGTTATCCTAATAAATTTACTCATAGTAACTAGGTATTCCTTCTCCCTCTCTATCGTAAATCTCAATAATAATTTGTCTGCTATATTATTTCTGTTTTCATTTATTTTTTCTCTCCTTATGGTTATATAGCAGTGAAACATTAGTCACTTTTGGCTTTTGTATGGCTGGACATGATGATGACATGGCACAAAAACAAACTATTTCAATGTATGCTAAAGTTCACCAAAATTGAGAATTACTACTATTTCTGAACAACTGTTAATTCACCAAATCCATTAACTGGTCTTGATCGATATCAGATATCATATTTCTCGGTTATCACGGAATCAGTCGAATAAATTGCACATTCGTATAGGGGATTGTACCGTCCAATTGTCCCACATTCCTCACTTAAATATATAGCGGGTATGGGGCGTAATACCGGGTCCTACTGATGGGTCGCCAATAAGCAAGTAACTAATGTGCATAGATTATTCCTTCCGTTCATGCTGTCTTTGATTTATCCTTCTAGTCCTATTTAAACGAATTTGTTACTAGGAGCGCAACGCCTAATACACAAATGCATAAATATTAGTTCTCCGCCACAAACAATATCTAACTGTTATTGCTCGCATATTTTATTATTGATGTGTGTTCTTTTTGTTCGGTTTTCGACAGGTGGTGGTGCAACACAGCTTTTTGTAAATTCTGGTCAATTTACGCAAACATTAGAAGAAGAAGAAGAAGAACAGAGCATACCAATTGATAAAGCAGAGCGGCGTTTTAGTAGGAAATCTTCTTTAGACAATGAACATGAAGAGATATTTGATAAATCGGCGCCTCCTGCACCTCTTCTGTCTACGGACACCTTGATTTTGGCTTCTTGCAACAGTCCGACTGAGCGGAGTGAATGTGAATTTCAACGTGGTAGCATGATTGAACATCCCGTTGCGATGCAAAACAATAAGGAACAGGCTTATTTGAGTAATTATGAAAATAAGTCGCCAAAGGTGGAAACTGAATCCCAGTCTCATGGTAGGATAACTTTTTTACTGTTATCGTAGCATTACAAAATTTGTTTATAACTGAATTTTCAATCTTGTATGTATTCATTTTTTCAGTAATATATAGCCAGTCCGACATCTTATACATATTTGTAGTGAATGCATAAATGGTAGGATATTCTTTGTAGAACACCGACATGAACACTATAGAAAAAGCAGTCCATATGGGGTCACCTACTCGCTTAAACACACACACTAATGATAAGAAAAGTGCCTTTTGTTTGTGTTTACTTTGCAAATAGTGTCTTTTATTGTTAAATGGATGGTACCTGAATGAATTAATTTTGTCTGATGTTACGGGCAAGTTTCTTCTACTGATAGAACCTGTAAATCAGGACCCCTTTGAAAGCAATCTAACTATCAGTCCTTTCATTCAAAACGATAAGTAAAAACTCCTACGTCATGGAACTCGCTTATTGCCTGCAATTCTATATTTTCTAAATCATCATGCTCGGTAGCATAAAAGTTGTTAGTAGCTAATGTTTTACTGCCATATAACCACAATAAATTTACAAAAACAAAAAATTAAAAAGCAAAATAATAAAAATTATAATTGAGGCAAACAAATTAATAGAGGAAAATCTTATTACTACGAGTATATATCCAAATGAGCTTTAAGGCGAGACAACATCGGCAATATTGTGCATGGTTATATCTTAGCTGTAAAAGAATGCTAGATCGCTCATTCCTAGTGGGAATGGTCTGTAAAACAAAGCTGATTATCACTATCTTCTCAGATGCCAGTGGCCAAAGTTTCTTTCAGCAGCCGAAACCTGTCCTTTGAGTCTGTCACGCTTTCTCACATTTCTTCACAACACATTTAACTGTTACTGCGTAGTTAAACCTAACTCGAGGCTTTAAATGAAACGGGATGATGGCTGTACCCAATTAGGTCAATCAAGGTTCATGCTACCCTTCCAGGACTGACTAGCTACTGCCCGCCGGTTATCAGGTCGGAAATTTTATGATTACAGGCCTAGTTATTTTTTATTCAAATTGTCGGCCTTGTGTATAATGTTGAACAAAGTTTCGACAAACCCGCTCCGATAAGTCATTATAATTCGACACTGTTCCAAATGTAACAGTTATATTGAAGAAAAAATGTCTTGGCATGATTTAATTTGTATACCCTAAACACGTCGTAAGTTATTGTGTGCATTTTAAATTAGATGTTGGGTTAAATTTTTAATATTAGTCTGTTGCGATTTTATGAATTTTGTTTTGATCACGTCCTGGTTTCTCTTGATTATGGAGTGTGAACTTCGCAACGATTCGATTGATCCCCGTTTCCAGGTTCGCATCGTGTTTGCCTTCGTAATGGGTGGGTGCTGATTCGTGCCTTTCTTCCAGAGGCTTCAATATCGTTCATACTAGCCACTATAAATGAAGTATGATCTAATCTTCGTTGTCTGGTGGCGTTTCGGAACGGAATTTCCCGTTCCATCATCAGGCCTCTAATCACACACCCAGTCAAAATGCTCACAATAACAGATTTAAGCCAATGTTGTAACCTCGTTCCGAAACAGATCTAGTTATATTTTAATTTTTGACTCACTAGTGGTTTTAAACAAATAATTGGTTTAAGTAACTGAACTCTATATATGCATATGCATGGCTCCATGCGTGAGCATTGTGACTGTGTGTGTGTGATTAGAGGCCTAATGGTGGAACGGGAAATACCGTTCCGAAACGCCGCCAGACAACGAAGATTAGATCGTACTTCATTTTCAGTCGTTAGTATGAATAATGTTAAAGCCTTTGGAGGAAGGCGACGAATCAGCACACAGCCACCATGAAAACGAGCTCGATGCGTGCTTGAAAACGGGGATCAATCGGATCTTTGCGAAACTGATAGTGCAAAGCGACAATCGTTCAAGAAATATAGAGTGTGAGGTCCGGTGTAGTCAATAAATCGATTTAGTGAATAATTATGTACGATCACAGTAGCATTAGGCTGTTGGAGAGGCCGAATTTGTTAAGTTTTATAGGTTTAAGTTCTTCTGGATTCTTATTCGCAAAGGGCCTAGATATACGTTTATACTTTTTTAGATGCAAACACTTATATAGAACTTTTGTAACGAACTAGGAAGTTTAATGTGTGCATAATGCCGAAAACAATTTGTTCAGATAAATACTGTTTGTTGCGAAGAACTAATATATATGCAAGTATGTATTAGGTGTTGCGAACCTAGTAACAAACTAGTTCAGTTGTGACCAGAAGGATAAACCAAAGGCAGCATGAACGGAAAGTATAATCTCATGCACATTCGTTTCGTGCTTACTGGCGACTCATCAGTAGGAGCCGGTATTACGCCCTTTAACCACTATATATTTGGTAGAAGAATGTGGAATAATAGGACGGTACAAATGCCCTGAGGAATTTAGGTTTATTTTTGCGTAGGTAAAATCAGGGAGACGCTTTGAAATCAGGTGATGTGGAATATGTTTAATATTTCTTATGTGCCCAAAGCAATGTGGTGATGCTTTCGTGAGCAAAGCATTTCTTACTGGCATATCTCGTGATAAATCGATCATAACAGTAATACAGCAGTATTTAAGACTAATGCTTCGCGACTGCGTGACCGTGAAATCTGAATTTTTCTTCATATTCATAATTACGCGAGGACTTTAAGAGAACGCAGGCACAGCCATTCCTTGTATGCTTACGTTAAACTCACTAGATTATTAAAATAATATTGTTCTTAACTTTATAAAAAAATATTTCGCTTTTATCAATTGTAGATGCTACAAATGCCAAAACGGTAAGCTAAAATATACACTGTTTTTATGCTGCATTTTTAAACAAAAGCATAGTTTTATTTGAAAGATTAATATTTACAATTGTGTAAACGACTTTCTATGTCTACGTGTTTAGAACGATTGATCCCTGAATAATATAACTTGCCAAGTTATCGTATATCTTGCCAGTATCGGAGCAATAGAGCCATCCATTACAGTCAAATAAACGTTAATTTTCCAGTTGGCTCCGCGAACAAATGTCATTAACTAATAAACAATTGAATATATATATATATATATTTCTCCGCAATGACAAATGTATAAATGTTATATATATATATATATATATATATATATATATATATATATATATATATATATATGTTGTACGTATATATGCATAGATAATGCATGTATGTATATATATAATTATTTAGTTTTTTTATGCATATATGTTGCGTGATATATGTTAGTATGTGTACATGTTCGTATTAGTCATGATTATATGTGGGCTTTTAAGTATTTCTAGCGAATCAGCTAACAGGATTGTCTTGGTACTAACATCCAATGCCGCTTTATTTTATCAAGCTTTTCCAGTTGATACATTAATAATACGATAGTGCTATTAACTAGTAATAGAGAATTCAATCATGTGGCAATGCGACATCAAAGCCAACTCATTAAATATAAGATGTACTTACCTGTAAAGTGTACTAACATTATCATTTTGGAAATATGATAAATTTCACGAAAATCGAAATTCAATAACTGATATCGAGGCCAGATTATGGCTTTGCTGAAATAAGGTTCAGAAATTTATTTATTTTCAATTTTGGGAACTTCTACACCTATCTATGTTTTGGCTTTAATGTAGACAGACTATAGAGTTTCCCCATTATTGGCGTGAATGTTTAGAATGACAAGTATTGTTGGATCCAGATGAATGTATATAGAGTACAATTGTCATTTTGATTGATACGCATTACATGCTCAGATTAGCGTCCTAATTTCGACCAAATAAGCTTCCTATTTGCCGCCAGTACAGAAACGAATGTGCACAAGATTCATTATAGTTCGTATTGTTCATGGTTATATGTGGGTTGTAAATAAACACTAATTGGAATGGTGTGTATTGAGAGCTTTAATTTTGTTATACGGTCTGTCAACTAAGGTTGACGAGTACTATCTGCCATGGCGCTAGTGGCCAAAGCTTCCTTCAGCAGGCGAAACTGGCTCTTTGTGCCTGGCACGCTTGGTGTTATTTTGTCATCAGCCATTTAACACTACTGCGTAGTTAAACCGAGCTCGAGGCTCCTAATTTATGGGGATAATAGATGTACTCTATTAAACCCGACAAGGTTCCTTCTACCTTTACCTGGATAAATAAGTAGTGCCTGCCGGTCATCAGGCTGGAAATTTATATAGCTACATGCAGATTTAGCTGCGAGCATTGGTCGTGTTTATGAAGCAATACAGAGAAAATCCGTAGGATTCCACATTGTCGATGTTGCCTTGCTTTGAAGCTGACCTAGCCAGAATAGTATGTGCAGATGTCTGGGTTGCCGAGGTAGTTTTCTCCATCTGAACTAGATCCTCCCTTTCATAAATCAATCAGTTTTTTAAATTACTTTTTGTCCTTTTATTAATTATTTATTTCATTAGTTTTATCTTCTTTTTCTCGTGGTTATGCGGGAGTGAAACATCAGTAATTAAAGCCTGTGGTTTTTTTATTTATGATGCTAATGTGTACATGAATTTATGGTTGTAGCCACATGTGTGTGTGTGTGTGCATATATGTTTCAACTGTAAAAACGCGTGCATATAGTGGATAAGATATGACAACTGTTTTCGTTTTTTTCCGTTACACTTCTTGATGTACGCTTTACCTAAGCTTTCTGAAGATTCAGAAATTAATTTATCGAAATAGAAAAATGTATATGCTTATATTTTTCTATTCGAGTTAACTTTTATTTATCAATTGTATTCCACATATATTGAGCTATTTTCGAATAGATTTTCTGTTAGGTGATTTATGATGAAGTAATATTAAAATTTGGTTTTAGAAACAAAAACGACGACGCATTAAAATTGTCGATGATGACAATGATGAGAACAGCAACGAAGGTGATCTCGTGATAGATAAAGGAGTACACAATAAAAATGAGATTGAAAATTATGTGAATGATGTTGACGATGTGAAGAAAGGAAATGACAAAAAAGAAAGTTGCAGTGTTGAGGATTTTAATGATGACGACGAGGATGATAATAATAATGATGATGATGATGTGGATAATGACGATGATGACGACGATAATGAAGATGCAGAGGAGGAGGAGGAGGATGGAAGTGACGTTGATGGTTCGGATGATCAAGAGGAAGATAAAGAAAACGAGCCAACCAATTTTGATGAAGATGATGAAGAATTGGCTCTTTTAAAGGAGATCAGAGCTGTTGGCTCACATGATGTTGTGCAGAAGAAGAAGAAGTGAGATATTTTGTAAAAATTTGACTGACATTTTCTATTATTCCAGAATCATTACAATTATGGGTAGTATAAATTATGGTATTTCGCATTCATCTGTACTTGTAAGTGATACTCTTATCCGTTGACAAGTTCTCCACTTTACGTTTTCGCTGTTGGGCGCAACAAGTTGTTTGCATCCACTATCCTGATTATTCTGAATATTTTGACTTCCGGTTTCTGAAGTCTTTTTCAACGGAAAGCACACCCTACAAACAATTTGAAAATCAATATGTCAAGTGAAAAAACGATCTATGTTACCTTTCTTTTTTGCACGTGGATTATTCTTAAATACGAAATATTCGAAATAATCAGGAGGACAGTAGATGCAAGCACCTTGTTGCACCAAACAAGGACAAGATAATTAATTTATTCTTTGTCGTGAAACATGTTTCTTTTAAAGTTTTCTTTTTACCCAGTTAAATTAGAGCCTTTTTTACTAGGCCCTGGAGGTTTTCGTTGAAATGTTTGATCTATTTGAGTTTTTGGATGCAAGCTTGTCATTTGTGGCCCGACATTTAGTAGATCTAGACCTCGGTTTAATCGTGTAGACAAAGCAAAAGATGCTCTGTTGAATTTAAGTGAAGATGAACTGACACTTCGTAAGTTTAAGCTTAAATGTTAAAGTCGGTAATTGCTTTTTAAAGTGGGCCACTAAACGTAATGCATTTCAATTCTTTTACGAAGAACACATTGTTTGATGCTAATACGTGAACTTTGCATCTTAAAATCGAGTATAAACTATCCTACTCGGCAAGCAACCTTGTTTTCACATCAAGCGTACACAATAACGCATTAAATTTTGTACAACAAGATGTGAAGATTACCTTATCTGCGTTATGACTGACGCGGTTTCGATTCCAGTTGTTTTGTTTCTTTAAAATGTTTCGGCTGCCGTTATCGACCGCATTCTTCAGTTGGTCGATCCTCATCAGTTTAAAAAAAAACTAATGCAGTAAGCGCGTTAGTTCCTCCGCCACATCATTTATACTTCAGATTGGACCAACTGAAGAAGGCGTCCGATAACGGCAGCCGAAATATTTTAAAGAAAAAAAAACAACTGGAATCGAAACCGCGTCAGTCATAACGCAGATCAGGTAATATCAATTAATCCAGTTACGCAATTTTCTCATTCTTTTAAGTTGTGAAGTTAATTCGTTTTGCTCATTTATTGTTTCTGCTAAAGAGCACTGAAATGAAGATATTTCAGTGTGTAGATTTAGAATTTTAATTTGTATTAAAGACACTACAAATGGGACACACGTATACAGGAACGGAAATCACTCTTCGCACAGCGGAATCGAATGGAGCCTAGAGTGAACAAAATAATGAAGCAATCAACTTAATGTATTATGCGGAGAGTTGTGTTGTTAGTAATAGAGTGGAAACGTCGCCTGTTACCTGGCAACGCATCAGCGGGAACTCTTACTGTGCCTCATGTCCACTATATATTTGATCAAGAAATGCAGGGCACGTAGGCAGTAGAAACTATTGTATTTATGCGTATTGAAGCAGTAAGGGCACTAATTTCATATAAAATCTTCGACAATGCAACTTCAACGCAAATTCGCTATATATATATATATATAAATGATACCCACACTACGGTTTTCGAGTTAGGCTAAATTTTATCAACATTCAGAATTAAAATCAATTCGCAATTACAGTGAGAAGGCTTTGAAGTCGCATTGCTGAAGACTTTATATGAAGTTAACTCAATTACTGCTTTTGCACACATTCGTATAGGAGATGTACCGTCCACCTGTCCCGCAGTTCCTGAACATATACCTTGTCTGTATAGGGCGCTGTAACAACTCCAACTGATAAGTTGCCAGTAAGCACGAAATACAGGTGTACATGAGATTATACGTTTGTTCACGCTGAATGTGACGTATCTTTCTTGTCCTTTTAGAAATAATTTGTTTCTAGGTACGCGATAGATAATACAGAATTGAATAATTATTAGATCTCCGCAACAATGAGTATATTACTAACTAATTTGTTTTTGTGATTGACATGTTTTTATATATTCCTGTAGTGTAGCTTTTTCTAATAAATGTTGTCGATCTGGAATATATTGGAAAGTTTTGTTTTGTAAACTTACATTCGCTTTTTCAAAGGAGGTTGGAGAATCATCGGGTGTGTCTAGAATACTAGTCTGTCCTGGTAAACAATAATTTGTTTCTATATTCGCAGTTGCGAAGAGTTAATATATGTTCAATCATGTATTAAGCGTGGCTTACCTGGTTACGTATGACTTCAAATATGATCCTTAAAACGAGTTTTTCCTTATTGGCTACTCATCTCTAGAAGCTGGCGCTACGCCAAAAAACTCATTTTGAAATTTGTGAACTATGATGGACATCGCTTTTTTCAGCATTCCTTTTTTCCAAATTGTAAAATTATACAGTGTCGGCTGCTATTGATGAGTCGCCAGAAAGCCAAAACGTGTGCTCGAATGATGTTACAACTTTTGTTCTTCCCGACTCTTATCCTCCTGGTACTATATTATTTAACTTGTTACTAGGTGCTTAACATCAAATACACAACTGTATATATATATATTAGTTCTTTGCTACAAAGAATACATAACTATTATATATTTAATTGAACGAGGTCATGAATTATACGAAATGTGATAACTTCTGTCTATTGAGGACAGTGTGTATATATTTACTGAAGTAACATGTGTTCATAATTAGTTTCAATTCTCAGTTTTAGTGAAATTTATCCGATCTCGCAATCCATTGTGTTGGCATTCTGTGTAGACTTGGTTGTTACCCTTTACAGGTATATATTTTATACAGTGAGTTGGCTTTGAAGTAGCATTTTCAAAGACCTTAAACGAAGTTATTCCATTTCTGTTTGATTACAAATTCGTAGGTTATGCCTAATACTTAAAAACTGTAACTATTCTTTTTAATCATGTTAACGAGAAGGCGTCTAACAAACAAAGTAAAGGAGCAAAATTATTTATCATGAATGAGCATCTTTCTATTCTGGCAATCTAAAAATGCCTAAAGGATTCTTTTAACTTGTACTTTGCATCTATCTCGTAAATGACCCGCGCAAACTATTGCAAAATTATTATTTTAATTAAAATTAATCATAACTATGTGAGGTGAGCATTTGAACAACAGCGTCTAATAACGAAAATGACGCCAATTGCTGCGTCATGGGTTGCTAATATGAAAGTGAATTGGAAAAAAAACATATTTTGTGTTTTTGACTTATGCGCGCGTGATTCAATAAGTACAGAGGTTATCTTGTGATGTTTAAGCATTCATTGCTTGGTGTTGCATTAAATAACCATGCTTTCCGCGTACGCAATATGACTTTTATGTTTTTTACGTTCAATTCTGGATACCTTTTTTTGCTATTATTATCACTAAATTTGTGGCAATTTGGGTGGCTCAACTTTATTTTTCTGCTTATACAGGTTTCGAATGAGTGATTTTTTAGAGGAAGAAGCGCAACTCTCAGGTGATGAAGATGAGCAGCGCCTTTATGGCAGTGATGAGGACGAGGTGGGTCTTGACGGTGACGCACACGATATGCAGGACTTCCTACTTAATGACGATGAAGATTATGGCGCTGAAGGAAATGCTGACAATGCCGGGAAGCTGCGTAGACAAGTGGAAAAAGTGCATAATCGACTGCAAATGGATCAGGATGCCAGGGAACTGCGTTTGCTGAAGGTAAATTGAAGGTGTACTTTTTTGATACGATATGCACGGACGGCCCGTTTCGAATAATTTATCTGTGGGGAATATAACTGAGACTGCTTCGGTTGTCGTCATTCACCCGTTCTTGTAATCTGTTTCCTTTCTTGTTTTCTCTCTTCAAGCTATCAGTCAACTTTGTATCTGTTAAGTATAAGCGAGCCTGGAACATTCGAAATCAAAACGGAATTTGTTTATTTTTATTCCTACTTGGCATATCCTGTCATGTCCATGTAGTATTCTTGGATAGCTGGCAAAAAATGAACTATACGATTATAATCATTCTGTATAATATTCTTGCTTCAATGATGACTTTCTTAAAGAACAAATCAAATGTCCCCTTTTTAAACCATATTCTGGTCGCGGCAGTTTCGATGAGTACTGAATAATGTCGAAGCTGGTCTCGTTGCTGATTTACATTTGATATCATATGCTATGTTTACTTTATGCAAACAACATATATTTATTCATATCCTATCAGTATACTTTAATCTAATACCAATTCTCGATGTGGCTTGTGATCTATCTTTATAACGGTAGATATTTAATTTAAACCGATACCGAATAGAACCAACCTGAAACAAAGACTGATTAAAACAAGTTGGTCGTGGCAATTTTTGCAACACAAGAGTAGTGCCCAATAAGGAAGAGGCCTGTCTACTTGATGAATTTTATTTGCAATATTATGCTGTGTATATTTTATACCGACTTTATTTTTTCACTTAAAGCTTTGTATCAGCTTATATACCTACATACAATTTTGCACTTAACTAAATACGCACAAATTGACAATGAAGCAACTTTATGTGTATGAGTAAAAAATAATTTATATATAAACACAGGATATTAAACATGTGAGAGATCGTCATCTTGGCTGTTTGTGTAGTGCTTTGAGTTATTTGTGTACCGAAACGCGTGAAGCGTTGAAGGCAATGGCTGGTGTGAACTGAAAAATTATTTTAATTTTGGAATGTGAATGAGTGTCTTATTTGTTGTCTTCTAGCCATTTTGTAAGCGCAGTTTTCTTTAGCCTAGTTTTACATTTTTATGGTCTTAATCAACCGTGAGCGTCTTTATACAAAATTTCGCTTTCCACTTTCCACACGGTTGCGCAGTCAACTTGACTTTAATCCACACTGTTGTGGTTTTAATGATTTCCCTGTTTATAAGGACGGTCAACTTTCCCTTGCGCGATCGATTTTTTATTCGTGTGTGCAATGTACTTTGGAACATGTACTTCGTTAGTGTACACTATACTAAGAGCACGAATAAGGATATTTCACTCCGTCAATTATGAATAGATTTGGTGTTCTAAAACTGTGCGCTTCTAGAATTGGTGTGCTTTAAGAGAGCGTAATATGCATAGTAAAATGTTATTTCTATTCTTTTGACATGTTTAAATCTTGCAATAAAGTTTAGCAAAGTTAGGAGTTTGTACAATGAAACCAGAAGGATTTCGTTATTTATACACAATTAAATGCTGTTGATATAGCAATATTTGAGTTTCAAGTCCGCACACCTTCAAGTAATTATGAATTAGTAAAATTTTATTTGTTCTACATAACCGCTTTCGACCGATACATTGAAAAATATAAGTTTATGATTTGATTTAGTCTAAATAGAAAAATACATCACACAAGGTTCCAGCGTTCAAATGGAAGACACAAAACTAAACATAATTTAACATTGTGCCAAGACAGCTTCTTGCTGCACGATAATGTTGCTTTTGTTTACACAGTTTAGGACAGAGCATTTTGTTGGCAATCGCTTTTCAATTGAGAAAAACATGCTGGCTATTGCGTTGGTCTCTCACATTTTTCACTCACTAGGATTGTCATGGATGCACGCACACCACCAGATTTACTTGGCAAACATCAGAATGGTATTAAAAAAAAGTTGGTTGCGCGGGCGGTGATAAGCATTACTTTCAAACAAGGTTGCGAACTTGATATAAACATCTGACCCATTATGTACATAAATTTGTCATTTTCAGACAAGTAGCTCATGGGTGGTTACATGGTAAAGGGACAAGTGAGAACTCAATAAGCAATGCCAAACACCAACTGTGCACCTGTAAATGTAAGCGATTCAAGATTGGGGATGGTTAGTTGGAACTTTGGGGTTAAAAGCATGCTATATAGGCTTTACCTAAGGAAAGGCTAAACGAATGCATTAATTAGAGCATAACTGAAAATTGTGTGTAGTGTGCGGTATTGTGGCTGAGTGGTTGGAGTACCAGATCCCGAAGCAGACGTGCTTCTGTCTGGTATAAGTCTAATTGTAGATAACGTGGTGTGTCGATTGCAGCGTTGTTTTGTCCTTCAACCTAAGTAGTGGCTGTGCTCTATTGAGCCATGGGATTAATGTTTATATCAAGTTCACATCCCCGATTTAAAGAATTGCCATCACCACATATGCAACCAATGCTTATTTAAATAAAGGATGTTCGCAAGTAGCTGCAATGAAACCTACGAAAGCTGGGAAATCAGTGAAAATGCTGACAGCATTTTTATTACAACTAGGCTACAAGAAGGCTTTATTTGACTTCTTAATAATTTTAAATTTATTTTCTTTTAACTTGATCGCCGATCTTTGTCGACAAATGTCGTTTTTCGCTTTGCAATCGTGGCAGAAATCTTGAAAATGAACTTCTATTTTTAGTTAGAATTTTCAATCATCTGTTTTTTACTTACTCTGGAAAACTTTTTATCGACCTGTTTGTTATTTTAGTTATTATCCTGAAATTAGATATGGTAGGAATGAGGCGGTTAGCTTCCCTTGACCTTTGTCGAACACAATGCATTGCTCTGAAACACAATCGTACTTATTCGATTGCGTCTGTAACGTGCTTTATTCGCATTTTTTGTTTGACACGTAACAACATATGAAAATAAAGTGTTCTTCAAATTTATTTTTAACATTGTTTTTGAAATATATGTTTTGTCCAAAAAAAATTTAGGAGCTTTATCTCGAAGACGGAGATTTGTACTCTGAGGGTAGCAAATTACGTCAGCGCAGATTTCGCTGGAGAGGCATAGGTGAGTAAACATTTTCGCTTTGTTGTAATGTTTTTTAACCATTTTTAAAACGTTGACTTATTTCATTTTTAATTCCAAAAGAAAATGTTATTAACTTGGTAGTTGTATTCGAGAATTTTTTCACCTTTGATGACGAAACTGCACTTTCTTGCGTTAACTGACTATTTCAGTTAACTTCTAACTTGTATTTTTTCTTTACTTTCATTAATCGGCATTTGAAAAACTGTTGTTGTATAGAAAAGTAGGATCAGAATGAATTGTGTTGTAATCAAAAGTTCGATAACTAATTTAAACAGTCTTGGAGATGATTTAACCATTTGTTAACACTACTACACGTTCTACTGGTACTAACACTGCTGCTACTATGGATAATTATACTACTACCGCGCTGCTCAACTGCTACGCAAGCACAGTCTAATTGGCTAAAATTATAATCTGTGTATTTTCTACAAGGGCTGTCTTTATTTTTCACCTTTTTTTCCAACCTAATTTGCACGATTATTCACCATCATAGGTTTGTACTGGTCTTTAGCAAACTATACTGTGTCTTATGATAAAGCGGCTATAACAAAAACAGATGCTCATCTAGGCATACCACAGTTATTCAAGATGAAACTGGTAATCTTCTTCGTAGAGCAGCAGTGAATTGTTGACGGTATTTTATTGATTCGAGTTCCAGCTGTTTCTGCAAATTAGCCTGATAATGACAAAACAATTTTTCGGTTTATGCATCATTGTCGTTTAGCCTGCGATTCTTTGAAGCTTGCTTGTTTTGCCCAACGGCTGTACTAATTTAGCTAGCTTGGTGAGACAATTCGTTTGATTGCCTTTCGTCTAAAAATGCTGGAAAGGAAACTTTAGTCATTCTTTCTGCTGCATTGTATCCATGCTGCCTGTCTACGTTGCTTGGAATAAGATGTGTCGTTTTGTTCATGCACTAGTAGTGTGAATGACGGCTTTCTGTTATGTTGTTCGACGACTGGTTAAATACAATGGGTTCGGTGTTTAATTTAAGCTCGCAAACTTGAAGGTCGAAACGCGTCAGTGCGTTGCGGCTGGCGGTAGTTTTGTTATGTTGATTGACGACTGGTTAAATACAATGGGATTGGTGTTTATTTCAAGCTCGCAAACTTGATTTGAAGAATTGTTTCCACCACCCGCGCAATCAAAGATTGTTTACATGCCAAAATTTTGTTTGCGCCAGGCTAGTCTTTTTCTGTTTCACTACAATGTACAAAACATTAATAATTTTCCTTTCTTAAACATGAAAATTACACGCAATAAGATGAGGACGACGGAGTGAACATTAAAACAGGTTTCAGCGACGAAGATGAAGAAGAGGACGACGATGATGATAGTGTGGGAAAAATTGGTCCCATGGATCAGTGGTTGCGAACACGCCGTTTGCTTTCTACCGAGGATATGACAAAGAAGTCTAAGCAAAAAAACAGAGAAGGAGACGAAAATAATGAGCTCAATGAACGTGAATCATGTTCCAATAAGTCAATCGATGTACTGGATAAATCAATCGACGAAATTGATGAAAAGGTACTTACAACCCTGTAGCATTATTCGTGTTGACTGTTGATAAATTGGACAGAAATTTGGTATTTTGGCTGGGGCGGATTTATTAGCGCATAAGAATAGTAACTTTGCAATGCTTTTAAAAGAAAGAGAGTTTAGATCTTGGAAAACTTGATTTATGTGTTACTTATTCAAATATCAGTGTAATGGTATTTACAGTACTATTATATGTTTGTTGATGCTTATATTAATTTCTTTGTTGAGATCGTTTTCATTACTGTTATTTTAATGAGACCCACCGATTTCTTCTTTTACAGCGGCGTTCATTTTTGTGACTAAATATACAAAGCAGAACAAAATGGATAAAAAATCGATCCCAAGATCTTCATCCTTTTTATATTCATACACACTTGCATCCATATATATATATATAATTAAGAGAATAGCAAACTCGTAGCTGGATACTGGATGAATGTCCTTTTCTACATTATACAAAGCGTAGTTTATATATATATATATATATATATATATATATATATATATATATAAAGAGAGAGTAATATTTGCAATCGTGTATGCACATCACCAGTGATACCTCTACGCATGCACTCTGAATACTGCACATGTCTCAATTAATGTGTCAGCATTGGCTTGAAATTGCAATCAAATGGAACTTTTAGCTGTCTGCGCGAATCTTTTACATGCGCACACAGTTTAGCTGTCTGAAAAAGACGTATTTTTTTATATTTATGTTTATTATATATATATATATATATATATATATATATATATATACTATATATATAAACTACGCATTGTATAATGTATGAAAGGAAATTCATCCAGTAGACCAGTTTCATCACTATTGGGAACTCTACAAGTACTGCCCAGAATTTCGCCGCAAACGAGGCTTGAACCGGAGCGTATTTTCTTTGGAGTCCGTAACTATTCACAGTGCCACCCTGCCGCACACTTCCTAGTTTTCCAGTAACATACTAACTTATGTTTTTGGTTAGTTGTTTCTTCAGGTGTTGTCTATATGGTGTCTCTTTAGTCCGCTGCAGAATTTTGAATTGTTGAAGCGTTTCCAGTAAGGACGAAAGCAGTCTGCTACATGAACTGCCGTTGCTACTTTATAAATTTATATATAATGGGATTGGTTTTTATATGTATCCCACAATCCGCATTTAAATGTTGCGTGTACTGTCTGTCCTTCTTTGTGCTGCGGAATTTCGTGAAACTGTCAACTTTAGATACCAGCCCTGGACAGCTTTGTAAACCGTTGCATTCGATCGGTTAATCCATAGCATTAAGAGACGACCAGTTAATGCAACATCACCGTCGATTACGTTTGTTGGGGCTGTTTTTAAAAGACCACTGTCAGATTAACGAGGTAACACAGATGAGTGGCTGGAGACGCGGAAGGTGTTGATTAGTAGTATCTCACACAATTATCCATGTTATCGGTCAGTGTATCACGCTACAGCGTAGCCTCACTAACAAAGAGTCTCCTGAATAGGTAAAACTATGAAAGCCGGGTGGCAGTGAAGGTCCATTGTAGGGACGGTTAATTTGGCCTTATTAGCATCGGCTCTTCTGGAGCCCACCGTGCTGAGAATCTGGTCACCAGTTTATTATATATGTATGTATTTTTTAACTGTATATTTCTTGTTTATTTGTTCGTTTTGCCTAATTGTTCTCTATCTTTACCTTTTTAGGCTATTTCCTCTCTAGGCCGAATGGCTGTGTTGACGGCTCAAGCCAAGCAGACTGAAATTGTTATCAGCCGGTTGGAGCAAAATTTGACTAAAGGACAAAAGCGTAAGTGCCTGAATTAGCAATTATTCTTTCAATCATTGTAAATTGCTTCAGAATGCGTCTTCTGTGGAAGGAAAGTTCTTTTTAAACCTTGGTCTGTTGGGCTTTAGAAACATTGATCCTCTTTTTAATTGTTTAATTTCAAAAATCTTCGACGCTAGAAGATAGATTATTTTTTCATTATGAATTTTTTTTCGGTGACTACTTTCGTTACTATTCTAAAAACTTGCGTCGTAATATAGTAGAAAACAACATCTATGCTGAAAAATTACAATTGGTTGGTTAACTATACGAATCTCTAGTAAACTGTTAGAAATACAGTTCTCGAAACAAATTTTAAAATATTTATTAATAATTATTTACTAAACTAATCGAATTAATGTAATTAGTCAAAAAATACATCACGCATATGCTCGAGTGGTGTAATTAATGAAGGTAAATAATTTATTTACGCACGTTTAATTAACTTCTCAATACTAAAATAAACCCTTAGTTGTGTTCGCAAAAATATCAACACAAATTACATACTTACATACATGCATACATCCATGAATATATTTGTGTATGCATTTTCATTTATACGTATGTATGTACTTGCGCATTTGCGTATGTATGTATGTAATTACTCATTTATGTATGTATCTATATGTACTGATGTATGTATAAATGTATATAGGTATGTATGTATGTACGTAAGTATGTATTTATTTATGTATTTTATATATATATGTGGGTATCTTTTATGCGTGCATGTATGTATTTTCTATGTATGTATGTATGTATTTACGTATTATATATTTTTTTTATGTGTGCATGTATATATTTTACATGTACGTATATATATTTATGTATGGATGTATGTATGAACGTTTGATGTAGCGGACCACAAACCAGATTTATTCATAGCCTTTATATGACATGAGTTGAAACATTATGTTTTAGAGTATCCACTGTTTTCTTTCGTGGTTGGTAGATTTGCACTATCAATTCCGCGAAGAATTTATTGATCCTCATTTCCAAGTACGCACTGAGTTTGTCTTCGTTGTGGCTGGATGCTGATTCGTCTTCTCACGCCGAAGGCTTACATACCGTTCGTACTAGCCACTGGAAATGAGGTACGGTCTAATCTTCGTTGACTGGCAACGTTTCGCTGCCTCATTTCCATTACCCTCATCAGACTGCTAATTACACACTGTACAATGCTGACCAAATTTGCTTATATCTGTTAGTGTTAGCATTTCATTGTGTGTGATTAGAAGCCTCATGAATGTACTGGAAATGAGGTACCGAAATGTTGCCAGTCAACGAAGATTAGATCGTACATCATTTCCAGTTGCCAGTACGAATTATGTGGACGTCTTTAGAGCGAGGGGATGAATCAGCACCCAACCACCACGAAGACGAACTCAGTGCATACTTGGAAATTGGAATCAATCGGATCTTTGCGGAACTGATAATTCAAATCTACCACCAAAGAAAAAAAACCGTGTTTACTGTAAATGTGATGATCGCTCCTCCCTGCTTTAAATCTCGCCCGCAGAATTCTTGCAACTGCTGATAGGTATTTAATTAGGACGAAACTGCTTTGATTTGCATATGTTCTCTTTTGTGATGCTTGTTTTATACAGACAGAATTTATTTAATTAGATCCTGCCAGTGTGATTATTTTTTTTTCACTGAGACTTGTATCAATCTAATAAAAGGAGATGAATAAATGCATTATGTTGATTTATGCTCGTATATTTAACGAGAGGTTCTATTATTACTACCGGTTATGCTATCATTTTAATTTGCCTTGTTGTTTTGCACACACGCACACCAAATTTTCTTACGAATTCTTTGCTAAATATCAAAAGTGTCAGGAACTAGCATTTCAAAAACAGCAGCACGCCGAGTTCCAGAAATGTTTATGAGTCGTAATTTAGAAAAACAGGATATTAGGACCACAAGCAAAGACGAGGAAATGTTTCTTCCAGACACGCTGCTGCAAAAGCCGATTTTGAGTGTTCTTCCTAAAGTAAGTAACCGGAGTAAACAGTTCGTTGCATTTTATTAATAACGAGCATTCTGTTAGAATACGTTGGCTGATCTGCTTGTTTAAAAATCTATAGTCTAAATTTTTTTTAATAAAGAGAAAGGTTTTTCAAATGAAGTTATAATCTTTCCATTCTTTTAACAGTCATCAATTGTGCAGGTAGTGACAAAAGTAACCTAAACCAGGGTTGCAAGCCTGATATTTACACAAACGCATTATCCATACGTTTATCCGTCTAAATTAGGCATTGTATAATGAAGAGAAGGCAATTAATACATTAGACTGGTTTCGCGCTTTTTGGGAACTCTTCAAGTACTGTCCATAAATTTTTAAAGTCTCGAATTCTACATGCGCTACAAACACTTCAGTTATGCATTAACTTATGTTTTTGTCAGCCTTTCCTTTAAGTGGAGCCTATATGGCATCTCTTTACACCTAAAGTTCCAACTAACCACCCAGAATATGTAATTATAGACCACGCTACCTGGGGAAGTGGTATTGAATTGAACATTTATATAATTAAACGGTATTTGATTGCTTGGGCGCAGATAATTATTTAACTCAAGGTAGTGACCTTGATATAAACACCAATCCTATAAACAGTTTACTTCGTTTGTCACTTTTGCAGTGATCTGCATTCAGATGCACTTATTTTGATTATGACGTGGTTAGACTTTTTTTCATAAGTGAACGTTCACTGTAGTGATCAAAGTATCCTGTAGCACAATAAGTCCCAACTTCATCGTCCTTTTCTGGACTCGTCCGTATAGTCTACCATCTTATTTTACTTATAGCACAGATCCAGAGTTTTCCGTGAAGAAGTCAGGACTAACAAGTTGAAGGAGTTTGGTATTTGGTATTTTACATCCGTAACAAATAAGTTCAAATAGGACCTGAGGAATATGCTAAAGTCAGCATGAACTAAAGTTATAATCTCGTGTACACTTGTGTTTCGTGCTTATTGGCGATTCATCGGTGGAAGCCGGTACTACGTCCTTTACACACTACATATTTGATAAATAAATGTTGGACAGGTGGACAGAACAACCTCCTATATGGATGTACATTCAAGGAGTAATGGAGTCAACTAGAGGGCGGAGTATATAGATGTGTTTTAGTATTATTTGTTCAAAAGTGGTTCTTAGTCTTAATTGAGGTGAAATTATGTATTTTTCTAAAACCATTGTGTTGGTGTAGTTCTAGGTATTGTACATATTATAAATAGTGATTTGACTTTGAAGTCGCCTTGCCGAATACTTAATGTGAAGTTGACTACATTTTTGTCTGAATATATATACGTATAGCAGCTCATAACGTTCAACTGTCCCCAATTTATTGACCACATATATAATGGATATTAAAATACCATTCTGGTCCTATTTGGTACTAAGCGCGCAATTCCTAATACGCTTTTGCTTATCTATTAGTTATACGCAACGAAAGATATTTATGTTAAGGCTTTATTTCGATTAAGATTTTGGATTCTATGTCAAAAGTGTTAGTTATTCAGTTGTCTTCGCAAGAAGATAATCTTGCAACGGAATGAATAAAATAGTTCTTTACATAATTTCGTTGTTTTGCGATAATATTATTTATTTTTATAAATAACGTATAATATACATTTTTAAATATCTGCCACTTTGGTACTAATCCGAGTATAACGTTTTATTCCGTTCGTTTCTTAACAATGTTAAATAAAACGATATATGTAATAACGTTAAACCATTTCGAATTAGCTATGCTCAATTAGAAAACATTATCTACAATGTGCAATCTAAAGTTTGAATTTAGGAAACACTTGTTCTCCTGCAGAATTCCTTGTTTGTAGATCATCTGTAACATCTTATAGTATTACTTCCATTGATGAGATTGCTATGAATTCGAAAGCTTGATTTAAGAAATAAATAATCTTCCACGAAATTTTACAAATAATACAACTTTAGTAAATGATGTTTATGTGAAGCTTAGGCATTACCTCTATCATTATTGCTAATTAAGCAATTTCCCAGTAAAGTTGAAATGAACTATCGAAACTTGTTTTTGATCTTATGGTGATAAGTTAATTTATGTTCATGGACTAAGCAAATGTCTACAAATTTCTAATTACACCAACTTGAAATGTAAATAAACAGTTTTTAAATTGAACGACTAAACCTTTCATTTGTAAGTTTATTGGGCTTCTCGTAATTCAGGACCAATATATCTACTTCAACACTGCTCATATTTTTTTACGGAATGGCAACATTAATATATGAAAGCACTTTAATTAATCGATTATCTCTACTTCAGCCTGTTGTTATTGGTCTAGGATGAGTTAATTGCTTGGTTAATTAAGTTTATAGTAGGTCAGATGCTTATCTGACTGAGTGACTGACTAGTTAATAATTATCACGTTATTTTCAATCAGCCCTGCTTTTAAAACGCCCACAGTTTGATTGTTGTAATTCTCAATTTCGGTGAACTATAGCATAAATTGATATCTATCATGTTGGTACCATGTTCCGACTTGGAAACTATAGTGTTAGTAACATGTACCTTTTCGGTACAATAATGTTGGTATCTCTGTTACTAACACAATAGCCGTGTTGTTAGTATCCTTTACAGACTCATTATTTATATTATATAGTGTGGTTAGCGTTGAAGTCACGTGTACGTAGACTTTATATGATGTTAGCTTCTCACTATTGCAGATTTACACATTCGTCTAGAGACACACCGTCCTATTATTCCACATTCTTCGATCAAATATATAGTGGTTAAAAGGCGTAATACCGGCCCCTATGATGAGACGCCAGTAAGCACGAAACGAATGTGCATGAGATTATACTTTCCGTTCATGCTGCCTTTGATTTATCATCCTGGTCACAACTGAACTAATTTGTTACTAGGTTCGCAACACCTAATACATACTCGCATATATATATATATATATATATATATATATATATATATATCTATATATCTATATATATATATATATATATATATATATATATATATATATATATATATATATATATTGTACCCTTCCTGTGTGCAAAAACAAAAAGGAATTTTATCAGATATAAGAAAATTTTCTTTCTCATGGTCTTCTCAAATATCTACTAATGAACATATCTTTATATATAAATTGGAAAGCAAAACAAGATAGAAATATGTGAACAAAGAGAGTGGTTTCTATTTTTCACACTCTCTTTGTTCACATATTTCTATCTTGTTTTGCTTTCCAATTTATATATAAAGATATGTTCATTAGTAGATATTTGAGAAGACCATGCGAAATAATTTTTTTGTATATCTTATAAAATTTCTTTTTGTTTTTGCACACAGGAAGGGTACAATGAATATATATATATTAGATCTTCGCAACAAACAGTATTTAACTGTTTACTCACTTATCTTTGGAATATATGTTTATGGCTTTTAGCTCATTGATTGGAATCACCTGGATAATATTCAGTTATAATTTATTGTGAACTATTGTGTTAATGAAGGGGTGTGCTTTATTTTTCTGTCCAGTGTTGTAAGCCGTATGAGTTGATAATAGGATTTTCATATTTTATATTTTTAATAAATGCAAATATTTTGCGTACTTTTATTTTATTGATTCTTCGATTATTATGACCACCTAGAATGACGGAGATAGGTAGAGGAATGGAGAAAGGGCGAGAGAGAGAGAGAGAGGGAGAGAGTGGCATAGACTTAATTTTTATATTCTTTCTTACGTGCCAAATTTTCTTTTGTGATCTTTGCTTTCGCGCAAAAATTTTAAATATTTTATGTACAGCTTTTAAAAAAATTATTTTCGAAATAAATGTTCTGTGAGGATATATATGCGAACAATGTTTGATATTTAAGGTCTCCGAATCCGATTATTATAGCGTCCACGGGGGCCTTCATTTTCCATTGGTACTGGGGCAGTCGTTCTGGCAGGACAAGGTAGACGAAAATTAGGTTCCAGTATAGAATATAGGCTATGAAGACAGATAGTCTATATAATTATGGAGCAACTTGTGGTGGTTCAATAGGCGTTGACCACATACAATCATAATTCTTAAGAAACTGCAAATGCTCAATAGGTCCTAATAGTATGTTTTGAAGGGTTGTTGCGCAGTGCGAGCTTTATATGGTGACTTACCGCGAGTTGCGTTGCGGGTTTTTGCTTTGCACTATCAGTTTCACAAAGATCCGATTGATCCCCATTTCCAAGTACATATCTGTTCTGTCTTCGATCAGGCTGGGTGCGTATTCGTCCAGTATAGAATATAGGCTATGAAGACAGGTGGTCTATATAATGCTGGAGCAACTTATGGTGGTTCAATAGGCGTTGACCACAGACAGTCATAATTCTTAAGAAACTGAAAATGCTCATAGGGTCCTGATAGTATGTTACTATGTGCGTAACGCCTAGTTACTGAATTGCTTATGTTAATTCGTAAGCGGCTCGCATAATGTTCCTAGTTCTACATAATGGATACGAAAGTTAAAAGAAGAAATAGCGCTTATATTTTCTAACGCAAACGTCTTGTGGCGATCTAAATCAATAAAACAAGACTAGATTTATATATTAACGTTATTAGTGGGCGGTTTAAAAATTTTATATATGTATGCGTGTAGGCAAAAGTTCAATAGTCTACCATAATTAAGCAGTTTAATTGCTGTTGGCGTTCTAGAATAAAATGATGAACCAATCAGTCACTCAGTCAGCTAGGAAGCTTGTCTTCTATCCACTGACTTAGCTTGGCAGTAAACTCTTTCTGTCTGAAAAACCATACTGTAAGTCCTAGCTCGATTCTTATCCTGTTAAAATTCTTTCCATATTATTTTCTTGAAATTTAGACTGACTTTCTAAATTTCAACTGCGTATTAGGCGTTGCGCACCTAATAACAACATAGTTCAAATAGGACCAGATGGATAAACTAAAGTCCACATGAACGAAAAGTATGATCAAATATACAGAAGCGCTACGTGTTTACTGACGACTCATTAGTGGGAGGCGGTACTTCGCCTTATACCCTCTATAGATTTGGTCAAGTAATGAGGAACAGTTGAACGTTACATTCTAAACGAATGTACACAAAAGGTAACGTAGATAACTTCACATATTCTTCAGAAATGCGACTTCAAAGCAAACTCGTTATATATATATATATATATATATATATATATATATATATATCTATATATTTGTTAAGCTCTCTTGAGTGATCATTTGACTTTCATTCAAAATTTTCTTTTTTTAACCCTTCCTTACGCTCTTAAATTTTGTATTGTTTCTATTACAGCGTTTATTGAATTATTTTCGAAATAAATGTTCTTTGACGCTATATATGCGAACAATGTTTTATATTTAAGTTCTCTAAATCCAATTATTAAAGCTGCCATGAGGGTCTTTATTTTCCATTGGTACTGGGGCAGTCGTTCTGGCAGGATAAGGTTGACGAAAACGGGCTTGCAGTATGGAATATAGGCTATGAACATAAGTAGATTATAGAATGATGAAACAACTTGTGGTGGTTCAATAGGCGTTGACCACGACAACAATAATTCTCAGTAAACTGCAGATGCTCAAAAGGTCCTGCTAGTATGTTACTATGTGCGTAACGCCTATTTACTGAATTATGTTAATTCATAAACGGCTCACATAAAGCACCGAATTCTACACGCTAGCCATGAAATTTGAAAGTAGATATAGCGCTTACATGTTCTAAAGCTAATGTCCGTTAGCGATCTAAATGGTTAAAATAAAACGAGAATTTATATGTTTATGTTAGTGTAAACGCCCCGGCTTCAAGTAAATGCCGTACGACGTTACAAACTCGGTTAAGGTGCTCTGAATAGAGATTAGTTACTGATATGGGGGCCCTTAAGAGGGCCGGGTAATGCGTTCGCTTTAAGTCTTCAGCGTTGAAGATGTCCTAGAGCCTTGGGTGGACTCTGGTTGATTTGTTGCTCCCGTGGTTGAGCTGTGATCGTGTTGTGGATGGTGTCCTGCAGGTCCTGCACTCAATTGGCTCGTCTCTCCGGTATCCCGCAACAAGATGAGTGGGTACTGACAGCCGACAGAGCGCACACGTATTGACAACCGACAGAACGCACACGCGTGAAGCAGGTAGAAGGCAAATGCCACAACTGACTTGCATGGTAAATTACCGTGCTTAAATAGCATGCAATATGTGTACTTGCATACTATTGGTTAAACGTGGTTAGACGTGGTTAAACGGCAATTTGCTTTTTTCTCATTGGTGCAACGTAAATAAATTTGAATTTAATTTACGCAATATGTCGGCGATTGATTTGTGTCGTTACAACACTTTCCTCTCTGAAAAAAAGAAAGAATATTCCTCTCTGCGAGGCTAGATAAGA
>JAQBSW010006012.1:0-52108 GCA_029291075.1 Eudiplozoon nipponicum
TGTGCATGAGATTATCTTCTTGTCAGTTGGAATCAAACCATTATTATAATGTTTTAGAAACGGTCGAATTGAAAGTCATTCATATTCATAAATAATTTACCATCTCTGGTGCTGAAATTCTGAATGCACAATGAGGCAGAATTTTTAAACTAAAAACTATTTCGGATAGATGTCGCTTGTGATTAAACAAATTGTTCACAAGGATACCTTTTAAAATATTTGCTGTGATTGGTTTATGATTAACAATCGCATTGTACCGCATTGAATAAACTAAAAATATTGAATTTATGAAATTCCGATACAATAGTGTATGTCTATTGTTGGGCTATTTCATTCTGTTTTCAAGGATAGCTTCAGTTTTTTTAAATTGCATGCTCACAAATAATTCATTAATTTGCAATTTTAATATGCCATTATATTTAGGCCGCTAAGATCGAAAGTATTGAAATCAATTTTGTTCAATTGAAATAAACATACAATTTTTAATCATCATGCTGTGCGTTTAAAGTAATTGTCAGCGTCTCTTGTGAAACCAACGGTTATTTAATTAGAGAACCTAAGCATGTCGATAACAGATTAAGCACAGGTTCTCTAAATCAAAATTGAAACCATTATTTTAACTATTAATCATATTCAAATAAGGTTATTCAAATTTATAATCAATATTTATTATATTTTCATCAATTTATATCTTATTAGGTTAAAACGTTGGACCAATGGAATGATGTATCAATATCTCTAATTGACAAAACGACCAATACGTCAGATATTTTAGCTCGAGATAAAGAAACTGAACTCTTCGACGCTTCATCGGCAACGCATGTATTGCAATTTGATGACACGGAAGAAATCAGAAAAACAAGTGGTAAACTTGTACAGAATTCAGCGGCCGATTATACGCTAAATGCCGTCGGTAGTCAACAGTTACCGTTACTTGTAAGTTGTGATACAGGTGTTAATACAACTTTGACCAGTAACAAAGACGCGCAGTCCTCAGCGTCTTTCTATTGGCCAATTGATGAGGAATCTATGGCAACTGACATAATGGCTTTAAAACCTTCTTTAAAGGGTGCAAAAACGCAACTCATAGATTTCGGCACTCAGGTGAATAATTTGAATCTATGTAGTGTGGATGCGATATGTGCCACAAACACATGGGAGTCTGTAGTTTCAAATTATGTTGCTTCGTTAGGAAAACGATTAGTCACGTTAGATGCCGATTGTGGACTATCTACATCATCATCTGATAAGCTTACTATTAGCACTAGCATGCCGACGATCATCGGCAAAAATGATGATTCTGCAAAGAGTGAACTCTCGATCGACAATGTCAACCAACCTCGTTATGTAGATGGCTTTAATCAGTACGATGTGCCATTAGCAGAACAGGCCACCGATTATTTTATAGAACCTGATTCACCTATTAATCTCATGAAATCTACAATGCACCATGACAAGGCGCCAGGTTCTAGCTTTCACAATGTCGGTGTTCAACAGATATACATTGGTGAGTGTTTCGAGGTAGGAATTAACACCGATCCTAGCTTTTCCCAGGAGAAATTTGAAGGGATAAAGTTTACCAGAAATACTCATGATCCTTCTAATTTGAGTGTTGACCAACATTTAAAAAAATCAACGCATCAACCAGTAGAATTGGAATCTAAGCCTGCAAGCAAGCAATTGGAATCATCCAATCTTCAATTCCAGGTAACTGCGAATATGAGTAGTCAAATTAAATATGTAGACAGACTTTGTTATACAGATTCCTTTGAGAATCAATTAAATGCTAACAATATTGAAATGCGTAGTAAAATAAGAACAATCGATGGTGAAAGCGGACAAAATGCACAGTTAGTGCACAGACAGACTGAAATTGATGAAGAAATACTGATGTTAGAGAGCAAAGCATGCTACATCTGTGGAAACAAATTTTATGGGGCCCAAACTATATATGATAGGCCAGCATACAATGAAACAAAATATATAGAAACACTATCCCAGTGCTTAGTTTCCGAAAAAAAAGTAAAATTGGTTGATGAAAATGTCAGCACTGAATGTTGGGATGAGATTTTCGCTAAATGTGTTATGAACATTCGAGCACATTATCTAACAACTGATGGAGAGTTTGGCAAATCTACACCAATTTCCGACAGAATCACGACAACTGCTCTCATTAAGTATTCCGATGGTTCTACCTACACTCACGTGGAAAGGCAACAGGATCCCAGCATGGAAATTAGTCTAATATATGAAGATCGGTCTACGGAATGTGACTATTCAGTGGATCCGAAAGAAGATGAGCTAGTAGAACATGGATCACCGATGAATGTAATTAGAACTGTCCACCAACCACAGAAACAAATAGCGCATTTTATTCAAAGTATTGGTGTTCAGAACTCTGTCGGTTGTGATTTATTCGATTCCAGTATAATTACAGATCATTTGAAATTGTCTTCACAAAACATCGATGAATCTGAAATTACATATGCTCCAGTAGAGTTACAATTGCATACGATTGATGCAAATATCGGTACTGACACTTGGGATGAGATTTACACAAGCTGCATGGAATTATTCCGCACACAACTATTAACAACTGATGGAGAGGGCGGCAGATCTACTCCTCTTTCCGACAGAATCACGACAACTGATCCAATTGGTTCTTCCGATAGTTCTGCGAACACGCCTGTGGTAATGAAACAAGGTAATAGCTTGGAAGTTAGGCGAATTCTTGAAGATCGATCTACGCAATATGACAATGCAGTTGACCAGGAAGACCATGAGCTAGTAGAACATGGATCACCGATGAATGTAATTAGAACTCTCCACCAACCACAGAAACAAATAGCGCATTCTATTCAAAGTATTGGTATTCAAAACTCCGTCCTTGATGACTTATTCGATTCCAGTATAATTACAGATCCTTTCAAATTGTCTCCACAAAACATCGATGAATCTGAAGTTACATATTCTCTGAAAGATATACGAATGTATAAGCTTGATGCACATATCGGTACTGAAACCTGGGATGAGATTTACTCAAGCTGCATAAAATTATTGCGCGCACAACTATTAACAACTGATGGAGAGGGCGGCAGATCTACTCCTCTGTCCGACAGAATCACGACTACTGATCTAATTGAGTATTCGGATAGTTCTACGAACACTTCCGTGATAATGAAACAAGGAACTAGAATGGAAGTTAAGCAAATTCTGGAAGATCGATATACGCAATATGACAATACTGTGGATCAGAAAGATGACCTAATCGAAAATGTATCACCAACGCATTTAATTAAAACTACCGAGCACCCACAGAAAGCAATAGCACATTCTATTCAAAGTATAGGTGTTCAAAATTCCATCATTGGTGACATATTCGATTCCTGTGTCATTACAGATCCTATTAATTTGTCTTCACAAATCATCGGTGAATCTGACACGATATTTTCGCGAAGAGAAGGGCGAATGCAAACAGTTGATGCAAATATGGGTACTGAAACTTGGGATGAGATTTACTCAAGCTGCATAAAATTATTCCGCGCACAACTATTAACAACTGATGGAGAGGGCGGCAGATCTACTCCTCTTTCCGACAGAATCACGACAACTGCTCTCATCGAGTATTCCGATAGTTCTACCTACACTCACGTGGAAAGGAAACAGGATCCCAGCATGGAAATTAGGCTAATATATGAAGATCGGTCTACGGAATGTGACTATTCAGTGGATCCGAAAGAAGATGAGCTAGTAGAACATGGATCACCGATGAATGTAATTAGAACTGTCCACCAACCACAGAAACAAATAGCGCATTCTATTCAAAGTATTGGTATTCAAAACTCCGTCGTTGGTGACTTATTCGATTCCAGTATAATTACAGATCCTTTGAAACTGTCTTCACAAAACATCGATGAATCTGAAGTTACATATGCACGAGCAGAATTACCATTGCATACGATTGATGCAAATATCGGTACTGACACTTGGGATGAGATTTACTCAAGCTGCATAAAATTATTCCGCGCACAACTATTAACAACTGATGGAGAGGGCGGCAGATCTACTCCTCTTTCCGACAGAATAACGACAACAGATCTAATTGCGTCTTCCGATAGTTCTGCGAACACTCCTGTCATAATGAATAAACGAACTAGCATGGAAGTTAAGCGAATTCTGGAAGATCGATCTACCCAATTTGACAATACAGTTGATCAGACAGAATATGAGCTAGTAGAACAGGAATCACCGCTGAATATAGTTAAAACTGTCCACCAACCACAGAAACAAATAGCGCATTCTATTCAAAGTATTGGTATTCAAAACTCCGTCGCCAATGACTTATCCGATTCTAGTATAATTACAGATCCTTTGAAACTGTCTTCACAAAACATCGATGAATCTGAAGTTACATATGCACGAGCAGAATTACCATTGCATACGATTGATGCAAATATCGGTACTGACACTTGGGATGAGATTTACGCAAGCTGCATAAAATTATTGCGCGCACAACTATTACCAACTGATGGAGAGGGCGGCAGATCTACTCCTCTGTCCGACAGAATCACGACTACTGATCTAATTGAGTATTCGGATAGTTCTACGAACACTTCCGTGATAATGAAACAAGGAACTAGAATGGAAGTTAAGCAAATTCTGGAAGATCGATATACGCAATATGACAATACTGTGGATCAGAAAGATGACCTAATCGAAAATGTATCACCAACGCATTTAATTAAAACTACCGAGCACCCACAGAAAGCAATAGCACATTCTATTCAAAGTATAGGTGTTCAAAATTCCATCATTGGTGACATATTCGATTCCTGTGTCATTACAGATCCTATTAATTTGTCTTCACAAATCATCGGTGAATCTGACACGATATTTTCGCGAAGAGAAGGGCGAATGCAAACAGTTGATGCAAATATGGGTACTGAAACTTGGGATGAGATTTACTCAAGCTGCATAAAATTATTCCGCACACAACTATTAACAACTGATGGAGAGGGCGGCAGATCTACTCCTCTTTCCGACAGAATCACGACAACTGCTCTCATCGAGTATTCCGATAGTTCTACCTACACTTACGTGGAAATGAAACAGGATCCCAGCATGGAAATTAGGCTAATATATGAAGATCGGTCTACGGAATGTGACAATTCAGTGGATCCGAAAGAAGATGAGCTAGTAGAACATGGATCACCGATGAATGTAATTAGAACTGTCCACCAACCACAGAAACAAATAGCGCATTCTATTCAAAGTATTGGTATTCAAAACTCCGTCGTTGGTGACTTATTCGATTCCAGTATAATTACAGATCCTTTGAAACTGTCTTCACAAAACATCGATGAATCTGAAGTTACATATGCACGAGCAGAATTACCATTGCATACGATTGATGCAAATATCGGTACTGACACTTGGGATGAGATTTACTCAAGCTGCATAAAATTATTCCGCGCACAACTATTAACAACTGATGGAGAGGGCGGCAGATCTACTCCTCTTTCCGACAGAATAACGACAACAGATCTAATTGCGTCTTCCGATAGTTCTGCGAACACTCCTGTCATAATGAATAAACGAACTAGCATGGAAGTTAAGCGAATTCTGGAAGATCGATCTACCCAATTTGACAATACATTTGATCAGACAGAATATGAGCTAGTAGAACAGGAATCACCTCTAAATATAGTTAAAACTGTCCACCAACCACAGAAACAAATAGCGCATTCTATTCAAAGTATTGGTATTCAAAACTCCGTCGCCAATGACTTATCCGATTCTAGTATAATTACAGATCCTTTGAAACTGTCTTCACAAAACATCGATGAATCTGAAGTTACATATGCACGAGCAGAATTACCATTGCATACGATTGATGCAAATATCGGTACTGACACTTGGGATGAGATTTACTCAAGCTGCATAAAATTATTCCGCGCACAACTATTAACAACTGATGGAGAGGGCGGCAGATCTACTCCTCTTTCCGACAGAATAACGACAACAGATCTAATTGCGTCTTCCGATAGTTCTGCGAACACTCCTGTCATAATGAATCAACGAACTAGCATGGAAGTTAAGCGAATTCTGCAAGATCGATCAACGCAGTATGACAATGCAGTGGATCAGGAGGAAGATGAGCTAGTAGAACATGGATCACCGATGAATATAATTAGAACTGTCCACCAACCACAGAAACAAATAGCGCATTCTATTCAAAGTATTGGTATTCAAAACTCCGTCGTTGGTGACTTATTCGATTCCAGTATAATTACAGATCCTTTGAAACTGTCTTCACAAAACATCGATGAATCTGAAGTTGCTTCTTCTCGGAACGATTTGAGAATGCATACGCTTGATGCAAATATCGGTACTGAAACCTGGGATGAGATTTCCACATGCTACATTAAATTATTGCGCGCACAACTATTAACAACTGATGGAGAGGGAGGCAGATCTACTCCTCTTTCTGACAAAATCACGACAACTGATCCAATTGGGTCTTTAGATAGTTCTGCAAACACTCCCTTCATAATGAATCAAATTTCTAGCATGGAAATTAAGCGAATATTGCAAGATCGATCTACGCAGTATGACAATACAGTGGATCAGGAAGAAGTTGATCTAGTAGAACATGGATCACCGATGAATTTAATTAGATCTGGCCACCAACCACAGAAACAAACAGCGCATTCTATTCAAAGTATTGGTATTCAAAACTCCGTCGCTAGTGACTTATTCGATTCTAGTATAATTACAGATCCTTTGAAACTGTCTTCACAAAACATCGATGAATCTGAAGTTACATATGCACGAGCAGAATTACCATTGCATACGATTGATGCAAATATCGGTACTGACACTTGGGATGAGATTTACTCAAGCTGCATAAAATTATTCCGCGCACAACTATTAACAACTGATGGAGAGGGCGGCAGATCTACTCCTCTTTCCGACAAAATAACGACAACTGATCTAATTGCGTCTTCCGATAGTTCTGCGAACACTCCTGTCATAATGAATCAACGAACTAGCATGGAAGTTAAGCGAATTCTGCAAGATCGATCAACGCAGTATGACAATGCAGTGGATCAGGAGGAAGATGAGCTAGTAGAACATGAATCACCGATGAATATAATTAGAACTGTCCACCAACCACAGAAACAAATAGCGCATTCTATTCAAAGTATTGGTATTCAAAACTCCGTCGTTGGTGACTTATTCGATTCCAGTATAATTACAGATCCTTTGAAACTGTCTTCACAAAACATCGATGAATCTGAAGTTGCTTCTTCTCGGAACGATTTGAGAATGCATACGCTTGATGCAAATATCGGTACTGAAACCTGGGATGAGATTTCCACATGCTACATTAAATTATTGCGCGCACAACTATTAACAACTGATGGAGAGGGAGGCAGATCTACTCCTCTTTCTGACAAAATCACGACAACTGATCCAATTGGGTCTTTAGATAGTTCTGCAAACACTCCCTTCATAATGAATCAAATTTCTAGCATGGAAATTAAGCGAATATTGCAAGATCGATCTACGCAGTATGACAATACAGTGGATCAGGAAGAAGTTGATCTAGTAGAACATGGATCACCGATGAATTTAATTAGATCTGGCCACCAACCACAGAAACAAACAGCGCATTCTATTCAAAGTATTGGTATTCAAAACTCCGTCGCTAGTGACTTATTCGATTCTAGTATAATTACAGATCCTTTGAAACTGTCTTCACAAAACATCGATGAATCTGAAGTTACATATGCACGAGCAGAATTACCATTGCATACGATTGATGCAAATATCGGTACTGACACTTGGGATGAGATTTACTCAAGCTGCATAAAATTATTCCGCGCACAACTATTAACAACTGATGGAGAGGGCGGCAGATCTACTCCTCTTTCCGACAGAATAACGACAACTGATCTAATTGCGTCTTCCGATAGTTCTGCGAACACTCCTGTCATAATGAATCAACGAACTAGCATGGAAGTTAAGCGAATTCTGCAAGATCGATCAACGCAGTATGACAATGCAGTGGAGCAGGAGGAAGATGAGCTAGTAGAACATGAATCACCGATGAATATAATTAGAACTGTCCACCAACCACAGAAACAAATAGCGCATTCTATTCAAAGTATTGGTATTCAAAACTCCGTCGTTGGTGACTTATTCGATTCCAGTATAATTACAGATCCTTTGAAACTGTCTTCACAAAACATCGATGAATCTGAAGTTGCTTATTCTCGGAACGATTTGAGAATGCATACGCTTGATGCAAATATCGGTACTGAAACCTGGGATGAGATTTCCACATGCTACATTAAATTATTGCGCGCACAACTATTAACAACTGATGGAGAGGGCGGCAGATCTACTCCTCTTTCCGACAGAATCACGACAACTGATCCAATTGGGTCTTCCGATAGTTCTGCGAACACTCCTGTCATAATGAATCAACGTTCTAGCATGGAAGTTAAGCGAAATCTGCAAGATCGATCTACGCAATATGACAATGCAGTGGATCATGAGAAGATGAGCTTGTAGAACATGGATCACCGATGAATGTAATTAGAACTGACCACAAACCACAGAAACAAATCAACCAATCTATTCAAAGTATTGGTATTCAAAACTCCGTCGCTAGTGACTTATTCGATTCTAGTATAATTACAGATCCTTTGAAACTGTCTTCACAAAACATCGATGAATCTGAAGTTACATATGCACGAGCAGAATTACCATTGCATACGATTGATGCAAATATCGGTACTGACACTTGGGATGAGATTTACTCAAGCTGCATAAAATTATTCCGCGCACAACTATTAACAACTGATGGAGAGGGCGGCAGATCTACTCCTCTTTCCGACAGAATAACGACAACAGATCTAATTGCGTCTTCCGATAGTTCTGCGAACACTCCTGTCATAATGAATCAACGAACTAGCATGGAAGTTAAGCGAATTCTGCAAGATCGATCAACGCAGTATGACAATGCAGTGGAGCAGGAGGAAGATGAGCTAGTAGAACATGAATCACCGATGAATATAATTAGAACTGTCCACCAACCACAGAAACAAATAGCGCATTCTATTCGAAGTATTGGTATTCAAAACTCAGTCATTGGTGACTTATTCGATTCCAGTATAATTACAATACCTATGAAAATGTCTTCACAAAACATCGATGAATCTGAAGTTGCTTTTTCTCGGAACGATTTCAGAATGCATACGATTGATGCAAATATCGGTACTGACACTTGGGATGAGATTTCCTCAAGCTACATTAAATTATTGCGCGCACAACTATTAACAACTGATGGAGAGGGAGGCAGATCTACTCCTCTTTTCGACAGGATAACGACAACTGATCTAATTGGGTCTTCCGATAGTTCTGCGAACACTCCTCTCATAAAGAATCAACGTACTAGCATGGATGTTAAGCGAATTATTGAAGATCGATCTACCCAATATGACATTACAGTGGATCAGAAAGAATATGAGCTAGTAGAACATGGATCACCGATGAATATAATTAGAACTGTCCATCAACCACAGAAACAAATAGCGCATTCTATTCAAAGTATTGGTATTCAAAACACCGTCGTTGGTGACTTATTCGATTCCAGTGTAATTACAGATCCCCTGAAATTGTCTTCACCAAACATCGATGAATCTGAAGCTGCTTATTCTCGGAACGATTTGAGAATGCATACGTTTGATGCAAATATCGGTACTGAAACTTGGGATGAGATATACTCAAGCTGCATTAATTTATTGCGCGCACAACTATTGACAACTGATGGAGAGGGTGGCAGATCTACTCCTCTTTCCGACAGAATCACGACTACTGATCTAATTGGGTCTTCCTATAATTCTGCGATCACTCCTGTGGTAATGAAACAAGGTACTAGCATGGAAGTTAAGCGAATTCTTGAAGATCGTTGTACGCAATATGACAATGCAGTGGATCAGGAGGTAGGTGAGCTAGTAGAACATGGATCACCGATGAATTTAATTAGAACTGTCCACCAACCACAGAAACAAATAGCGCATTCTATTCAAAGTATTGGTATTCAAAACAACGTGGTTGGTGACTTATTCGATTCCAGTGTAATTACAGATCCTCTGAAATTGTCTTCACAATACATCGATGAATCTGAAGTTACATATGCACGAGCAGAATTACCATTGCATACTATTGATGCAAATATCGGTACTGACACTTGGGATGAGATTTACTCAAGCTGCATAAAATTATTCCGTGCACAACTATTAACAACTGATGGAGAGGGCGGCAGATCTACTCCTCTTTCCAACAGAATAACGACAACAGATCTAATTGCGTCTTCCGATAGTTCTACTAACACTCCTGTCGTAATGAATCAACGTTCTAGCATGGAAGTTAAGCGAATTCTGCAAGATCGATCTACGCAGTATGACAATGCAGTGGAGCAGGAGGAAGATGAGCTAGTAGAACATGAATCACCGATGAATATAATTAAAACTATCCAGCGCCCACAGAAAGCAATAGCGCATTCTATTCAAAGTATAGGTGTTCAAAATTCCGTTGTTGGTGACTTATTCGATTCTTGTATAATTACAGATCCTTTGAAACTGTCTTCACAAAACATCGATGAATCTGAAGTTGCTTATTCTCGGAACGATTTGAGAATGCGTACGCTTGATGCAAATATCGGTACTGAAACCTGGGATGAGATTTCCACATGCTACATTAAATTATTACGCGCACAACTATTAACAACTGATGGAGAGGGAGGCAGATCTACTCCTCTTTCTGACAAAATCACGACAACTGATCCAATTGGGTCTTTAGATAGTTCTGCAAACACTCCCTTCATAATGAATCAAATTTCTAGCATGGAAGTTAAGCGAATTCTGCAAGATCGATCTACCCAGTATGACAATGCAGTGGAGCAGGAGGAAGATGAGCTAGTAGAACATGAATCACCGATGAATATAATTAAAACTATCCAGCGCCCACAGAAAGCAATTGCGCATTCTATTCAAAGTATAGGTGTTCAAAACAACGTGGTTGGTGACTTATTCGATTCCAGTGTAATTACAGATCCTTTGAAACTGTCTTCACAAAACATCGATGAATCTGAAGTTGCTTATTCTCGGAACGATTTGAGAATGCATACGCTTGATGCAAATATCGGTACTGAAACCTGGGATGAGATTTCCACATGCTACATTAAATTATTGCGCGCACAACTATTAACAACTGATGGAGAGGGAGGCAGATCTACTCCTCTTTCTGACAAAATCACGACAACAGATCTAATTGCGTCTTCCGATAGTTCTACTAACACTCCTGTCATAATGAATCAACGTTCTAGCATGGAAGTTAAGCGAATTCTGCAAGATCGATCTACCCAGTATGACAATGCAGTGGAGCAGGAGGAAGATGAGCTAGTAGAACATGAATCACCGATGAATATAATTAAAACTATCCAGCGCCCACAGAAAGCAATAGCGCATTCTATTCAAAGTATTGGTATTCAAAACTCCGTCGTTGGTGACTTATTCGATTCCAGTATAATTACAGATCCTTTGAAACTGTCTTCACAAAACATCGATGAATCTGAAGTTACATATGCACGAGCACGAATTGACCATTGCATACGATTGATGCAAATATCGGTACTGACACTTGGGATGAGATTTACTCACAGCTGCATTAAATTATTCCGCGCACAACTATTAACAACTGATGGAGAGGGCGGCAGATCTACTCCTCTTTCCGACAGAATAACGACAACAGATCTAATTGCGTCTTCCGATAGTTCTGCAAACACTCCCTGTCATAATGAATCAACGTTCTAGCATGGAAGTTAAGCGAATTCTGCAAGATCGATCTACCCAGTATGACAATGCAGTGGAGCAGGAGGAAGATGAGCTAGTAGAACATGAATCACCGATGAATATAATTAAAACTATCCAGCGCCCACAGAAAGCAATTGCGCATTCTATTCAAAGTATAGGTGTTCAAAACAACGTGGTTGGTGACTTATTCGATTCCAGTGTAATTACAGATCCTCTGAAATTGTCTTCACAATACATCGATGAATCTGAAGTTACATATGCACGAGCAGAATTACCATTGCATACGATTGATGCAAATATCGGTACTGACACTTGGGATGAGATTTACTCAAGCTGCATAAAATTATTCCGCGCACAACTATTAACAACTGATGGAGAGGGCGGCAGATCTACTCCTCTTTCCGAGAAAATAACGACAACTGATCTAATTGCATCTTCCGATAGTTCTGCGAACACTCCTGTCATAATGAATCAACGAACTAGCATGGAAGTTAAGCGAATTCTGCAAGATCGATCAACGCAGTATGACAATGCAGTGGATCAGGAGGAAGATGAGCTAGTAGAACATGAATCACCGATGAATATAATTAGAACTGTCCACCAACCACAGAAACAAATAGCGCATTCTATTCAAAGTATTGGTATTCAAAACTCCGTCGCTAGTGACTTATTCGATTCTTGTATAATTACCGATCCTTTGAAATTGTCTTCAAAAGACATCGATGAGTCTGAAGTTACATATTCTCGAAAGGATTTACGAATGCATACGCTTGACGCAAACGTCGGTACTGAAACTTGGAATGAGTTATACTCTAACTGTATCAAAATATTACGCGCACAACTATTAACAACTGATGGTGTGTGTGGTCGATTTACACCAATTTCCGACAAAATCACGACAACTGCTCTCAGTCAGATTCAAAATAGTTCCACAGACACTGCTGTCAAAATAGCCAACGAGACATATTCCACATCGACGCCTAAACATGAAGATAAATCTGCTCAATATGATCTTTCTGTCGATAGGACTGTTGATGAACTGGTAGACCATGAATCCGCGAATAGTGCCATTAACACAGTGCACCGCCCTCAGAAAGCGGCAGTGGCTTTTATTCCGAGTAAATGTACTCAAATATCTGTCGCTAGTGATATATTTGAATCCAGTATGATGACGTATCCGTTTGAGTCAGCCTCAAGATCTACTCATGATTCAGAAGTTGTTTATCCAAGAGAAAATATTGTTGCTGAAATGGTAAATGAGTGTCTGCACACTGACACTTTGGAGAAACTTCTGTCAGATTACACGTCGAGGATACGGGCACAACTAGTCACAATTGATGCAGGTAGTTGTACATCCACATTTGTAGCAGATAGAATCACAAGCACTGCTTTAAGTCAGTCTACAGACGGTTATACGGAGGCTGCTGAGGTAATAAAACATGCAAACGTTAAAGAAATATTGCCTAAACCTAAGGATCAATCAATACAATGTTGTATTTCTTTAGATGATATAGCAGAGGCGTTAATGAAAGATGAATCACACATCAATATGAAGCAAACTGTTCGCCAATTTAAGAAAGCGCCACCTTGTTCTGTTCAAAATGATGATGTGCAACAATCCACCATTGGTGAATTATTCGATTTGAGCATGACAACAGATACAGTAGAATTTCCTGTGAGAACGATTAACCAATGTGACATTGGACTTATTGAATCAACATTTAGTTACAATCGAATAGATGCAAATGTCGGAACTGAATCATGGAATACAATATTGTCTTATTACATCAGCAAGATTCAAGCACACCTTGTTACAACTGATGGAGCGAGTAGAAGATTCACAACAATATCAGACAAAATCACGACAACTGCTCTAGATAATTCATTGAATAGTACTACTGGCGATGTTAATAAAGTTCAACACGAGATAAGCGTGTTTGTGTGGCCTCAGTTTAGAGAGCAATCTACGCAGTGGGATATTACCATAGACCAGATTGAAGAAGAATTAGCAGAAGATGAATCTCCGATAAGTTCCATAAAAAAAACTCGCGATTTTGGGAAAGCCATTCTAAAATCTTTTGAAAACAAGGGTATTCAACACTCTATTTCCGGTGAATGTTTAGAATTTGGCATGATTTCCGATTTGAAAGATTTACCATCAAAATCTATTAACGAACGTTCCATGATTGATGGTAAGAATAATTGCCGTAGTGAAATGATTGATGCCAAATTCGGCACTGAGTCATGGGATAAAATGTTGTCAAATTATATGAACATAATTCGTGAACAAATGATAACAACTGACGGAGAGGTTGGCAGATATATACTAATATCCGATAAGTTCACGGATACTGCACTCACGGAGTTCACGGAAAGTACCACGGGTGCTGTTGACCAATCTAACTATGAAATCAAAGAAGATGGCGTTCCGAAACAAAATGGGCGATCTACACAAACTAAGGGTGCTCAATTGTCAAACATGGGCGAACATTTCGACGTTTCCATGCACACAGACCCGATTGAAATCTTACCAAATGCCATAAACCCATATTGCGTTATTAACAATAAAATAAACTATGGTAGTGAAGTAACTGATACTGAGGTCAGCACTGAGTCATGGGACATAATTTTGGCAGAGTATTTGAACAGAATTCGAGCTCAACAGGTAACAACTGATGGAGATTGTGGCAGATATACACCAATATCAAATAAATGCACGACTACTGCAATCAGTGAGTATTCGGAAAGTACCATTGACGCTCTTGACAATATAAAATATGAGATCAGCCAAGAAGTCAAACCTAAACATAATGATCGTTCAACACAATGTCTTATTTCCTGGGAGCACATTATAGAAAATAGTGTAGAAAATAAAGAACCAATAAGTGTTATTAAAACAGTTTACCAACATGAAAAAGCTCCAAATACACATGTTCAAAGCGTAGGTATTCAACAATCTAACATTGGCGATCTCGTAGACTTTAGCATGAATACCAATCCGTTTGAGTTACCTTTAAAGCCAATAAATGAATCTTATTGTATTGATGCAAATAGCACTTTCGGTAGACAAATGAATGATGCTAATTTTGGCACTGAACATTGGGATAAAATTTTGTCATCTTATATGAGTGTTATTCGCGCACAACAGGTTACAATTGATGAACAAGTTAGTAGATCTACAACGACAGTTGACAAATTCATAAATACAGTCCAAAAGGAGTCCACGGATAATATGACGGATATTGTTGTAAAAGAAAAACACGACTTCAGCAACCAAATGAGGCCTACACAAAATGATCAATCAACACAATATGAAACTGCAGAGTATCAGATAGCAGACGAACAATCAGAAGATGGATTAGCTATCAAAGTCATTAAAACAGATCGCCAGCCTCAGAAAGCCTCGGCTACATCTGTCAAAACCACGGTCGCTCAGCAATCGAATATAGGTGAACTTTTCGATATCGGCATGCTCACGGATTCCGCAGAATTATCTATAAATCGAATTGACTTATCTTGCGTTGTTAATGTTAAAACTAACTCTTGTAATCAAATGATTGATGCCAACTTTGGTACCGACTCGTGGGACAAAATTTTGTCAACTTATATTAATAAAATTCGTGCACAGCAGGTAACAACTGATGATGAGGGTGGCAGATCTACACCAGTATCAGAGATTCTCACGGCTACTAATCCCAACGAGTTTTCTGATGGCACTACATTCAACACCGATAAATCAAAGCTCGAAATCAGTGAGGTAGCCAGGCCAACATATAAGGATCAATCAACACAAAGTGATTTTATTGTAGATCGCACAGGAGATGAGCTAACTAAAGATATATCATCGATCAGTGTTATTAAAAAAGATCGCCTGGCTCAGAAAGCCTTACCTACTTCTGTTAGAACTGATGGTGAACAGCAATCGACCATTGGCGAACTTTTCGATATCGCCATGCTCACAGACTTCAAAGAGTCGTCTGTAAATGGAATTGACTTATCTTGCGTTATTAATGTTCAAACCACCTCTGCTAGTGAAATGTATGATGCCAACTTTGGCACCGACGCATGGGACACAATTTTGTCAACTTATATTAATAGAATTCGTGCACAACATGTTACAACTGATGGTGCGAGTAGCATGTCTATACCAATATCTGAGAGGTTCACGACTACTGTTTACAATGTTTCTCTGGAGAGTACAAGTTTCGCCGTTGAGGAAAGAGAATTTGAGATGAGAAACGAATCTAAGCCAAAACATATAGATGAGGTAGAAGGTGAGCAAACTGAAGACGGTTCAGCGATCCGATTGGTGAAAACTGACTGCAAGCCTCAGAAAGTCACGGTTACTTCTGTCCACACTAAGTGTGCTCAGCAATCACAAATAGGCGAACTTTACGACTTCGGCATGATTACAGAACCTGTAGAGTTAGCCTGTAGATCATTTAACGAATTGGAAGTCATGGATATAAAGTCTGCTTACGATAGTGAAATGATTGAAGAAAATTGCGGCACAGATACATGGGAACAAATTATATCACAATACATGACTATGATACGTGAACAACTAGTTAAAACTGATGGAGAGGGTGTTCGATCCACACCATTATCGGATAGATTCATAACCGCAGCTCTCAGTCTTCCTCCAGATTGTAATACAGTTGACGCTCGGAAAATAATACACGATAATAACGATGGAGCCAGACTTCAACATTTGAATGCGTTTACTCAGTGTGATATCTTGCCAGGTGAGAAAGATAAATCTAGCCGTCTGCATGAGAAAGCACAACAATTTTCTGTTCAAAGTGGTGTTCAGCAAACATATATAGGCGACCTGATTGATGCTTCTACAAACACTTGTTGTTTAGATAGCAAAGTTTTAATTGCTGATACTTCTTATTACTATGACAGCGGAGATTCTTCATCTCTACGGTTTGGCATAAACCCATCACACTTTTCGCAAAAGTTAGAATTGGAATATGGAAGGTTGAAGCATATCGATGTTCAAACGGATACTTTAGTTTTTGTTTCAGAATTGTCTGATACTTTTCCGCAAAAAGTTGAATATTTAAACAAAATGTGCAATACTGACTCATGGGATCAACTTCTGTGTAATTATCTGGATGATTTGCGTCGAGAACTAATGACTGTTGATGCAGTAAGTGGACGAAGAATTAAGACTGCGGACGATAGTATTTCAACCGATGTGATAATTAGTAAAGACAGCATAAAATCTCCAGGAACTGAAAACGAATCAATTAACGAAAACATAAGCAGAACTTCATTGACAAAGGAAGCAATTGTCGGTACCAATTCATGGAGCAATATCGTGGATGACTTCATTAATAATGTTCGCAACAAAATGCTAGTAAATGATACAGAAAGTGGCAGAGGCATTCTATTTAAAGATACAATGACGCCAGCAAATGCAATAGAAATTAATACGAGTAGAAAGACCACCATTTTAACTTTAAATTCAAGTGCACAATGCGAATTTGTCGTTACAGATAATCAAGATAACAAAAATGTAAATTCAAAACAATACATGGCACCAAGACTACCGGCCAATGATATTGGTATACAGAATTCCTTTGGAAATGCACTCACTGGAGTTACACAAAAAATAAGTAAGTCGCAATACATTCACCCCAAAGTGGACGTCGCAACAGAGACGATGGAAGGCTTGACCAATATTGATGCTTTATTTAGTGGTGAATTAGGAGATTTGGTCAAAAATGATACACCACAGGACATTTTAAATCAATCTGGCGATGGCACTAATGAAAGTTCTGGCAGTACGCATTTGATTGATGCAAATTGCGGCACTGATACATGGGACTTGCTTCTGTCTGCTTATATCAACCAGATTCCTTCCCAACTTGAAGGTGGTGTTAGACCCACACATTTGAGCAGCAAGTATACAGCTACAGAAAATGATCAGCGTTCGAATGATAATATCGATGCGATATATCGGCCCGATCATGAAGGCGACTCAAATCAAAGCGCTATTGTATCAGACAAAATTGAAACTGGATTATTCGAAGACGATTCACCTATAAAATCTGTCAAACCCGCTAAACAGTTTAGAAAAGCTCCAATTTCTGCCATTCGTGATGTTGGAATTCAACAATCATATAAAAGCGAGTTATTCGATTTTGGAATGAACACCTCTTCTAAAGAATTTATCACAACATGTAATGCTAGTACTCAGAGTGAAAATGCTGAGCGTCGTAATTCACTTATCACCAATTTAGTCATTTCTGGACAATCTGCATATTCCAGACCTGAACAAGTCTACGATTCTACTTTGCATACGACACATCATAATATATTTGACTCTTGGACAACAAGTAGGATATTTGTGCGTAACGTAGGAACTAATAGAATTGAAACAGAAACACTTGCACCAATTTCTAATGACCTGCGACATGTTGATGTAGCCTGCAATACCGATATCTCGTATGGCGTACTTGTGTTCCAAAATGAATCAGTAGGCATGAAGAAAGTCAATGAAGTGGCGGTTAACACTGGGATAACTGGTGAGATAAAGGCATCTTTGGTGTCAGATAATCCACACCTGCTTTCTAACTATACGACTTCATGTGTTGGCGTATCTGAGGAAAAGCTTTCTACGAATGCCCAGCATTTTGATCTAGTTCCAAAAAGTCAAAATATAGACAGGGCATGTTGTACAGACACACTGAAAGAAATACTTGACGAATATGAAGCACAATTACGAAGTAGACTTACTGTAACCCATGCGCAAAGTAGTGGGCGAATGCCAATTGCTGATAAATTTATTGAAACCAGATTACGCATTGCAGAAGTTCAGACTATTGACATAAGCGGCGACAGTGAGCTGGCAAATATAGGTAATGTGCCAGAATCTCAAATCCATGATAATAAAATTGAGGCAAAAACGAAAAAATCTGAAGATTTGCCATCTTCCAAAGTTTCAGGAATACGTGCAGATAATGATCTGATTTCCTATAAACAGGTAAACTCTATTAGAGTAGTGGACACATTTTCAATGGGTGGCGATGCCTTCTTCTTATCAGATTCCCAAGACGGAACAACAAATATGCGTCACAAAATGTCCTTGAAGTTACCATTAGTGGATTCTAATTGTGGCACTGAAACATGGGATTCTATCATGAAAGACTATTACATAAAATTGCGAAGCAAATTAATTGTAACCGATACGGAAAGTGGAAGAGAAACTCCAATTGTTGACAAAATTCAGGCCACAGATTATGAGCATATCAGACTGCTGGATAACGCTTGCAGTACAGCAACATGGAAAGAATTAAAGGATGAATATTTGTTGGAATTGCGTAACAGCATGGTGACGTCCGACTCTAGAAGCGCACGAGCAGTTTATAATGTGGACAAAAATGTTCTAACAAAGCAGCAAGGTGTAACTTCTGAAAAATTAAACAAAGTCATCACGTTTCCCGATTATCCTACAGAAACGCAAATTAAAGCACCTAGCTATCACCTAAATGACAAAAGAAATAATGCTGAAGTATCTCTTGTGAAGCTAGTAAATAAACCTGCAAATATTGTGAAGGCCAGTGCGAGCCCATTGTGTTTTACAGATTCTGGTATACAAAGTGGTTTACTCAAGAATGTTTTTGATGCTGGAACTAATACTTTGCCAACGGAAAACACTCTAGCAAGTTATGGTAAAATACCCCACGTCAAAATTGAAACTGATAAGATCACACGTGCCTGTACAGAGTCAGGTGTAAACACATTTATTTCTAGCGAAACAGGTTTTCCATCTTATACCACAAATATATATGATGCTATGACAAATACTACAAGAGATTCAATTAGCATGGACACACCTAGCAGGCGCATGAAGATCGATGTAGAAGAACAAATGACGCAAACTGAGAATGCATATTATGAAAAATCAAATAACGATGCAAATAGTACAATGGTTACCGATGGAGGAAATGAGTCAAATCAGTCCGAGATTTGTCATAAATGTCGTGCTTTTGTTGAGCTTTACGATGCTCAGTCATGTTGGGTGGCATCCCAGCTGGTGAACCCATCGAAAGGGGTTCAAGTCAACATGGAAATCAAACTGGTACAAAAGGGTAATTTACAAGCACAGGTACCTAATATGGTCAGATTACCAATACATGTCAATCGCGAAGCACCGATGGTGGATATTCAGGCAAACAAATTGTTTGACGCATCCACAATTACAGAGAATGACGAGGGCACTTCAAATCTAATTATGGATACATTAACAAAGAGAGTTGATGATCAAAATGTATCAAATGAAGGCGAACAACAGAAAATAGAGGAAGCAAATAAGCAAAATATATTTGAAGTTATTAATGCTGGAAGTAGCTACGCGTTAAATCGCTTAAGTGTATCTGCTGACACTTCTTTGTGTCGTGTAAATGCAATGCGAGACAAATCTTGCTTAACTTCCATCGGAATGCGTAATGTTCGAATTCAAACAATCGCTAAACCTTCCCAACTTACTGATTCACATTGCCAATGTGATTTGCCCTTATCCACCGGAGACCTTATTGAACTGACGCCGAAGGTACTTCAGTCGGCCACTGTTAACTCTGCCGGAATTTACGGAATTTCTCTGTCAAATTACGGTAATGTTGTTGATTTAGACGACTTCAAGATTCAGGACGACCCATCAAAATATCAACCAGATGCACAACCAACAAAGCAACCTTACTTACAAGGTGTACTTTTGTCAGGCACTGGTATTCAACGCTATTCGTCCTTCTGTAGCAATGACGAGAGCCTACCAGATACCTCATTAGGAACATCACAGACAACAGGCTTACGGCAACGTCAAAAAGGCCTGACGTGCCGCCCGAAAATGGTTCTTGTGGCTACTGATGCTCATGATTGGTCCATTAATGAGAAGAACACACAAACTGTCGACTTAAGAGATATGTTTACTGTAGCACTTGATGATGAAGGACAGAGTGTTATCGAAAAACACAGTAACCGTCCAAATAACTATAGTCAGACAATAGGCGCTACTGGTTTGGCCCATACATCGTTGGTTGAATCAAAATTTGTGTTAAGCTCGTGGACTGGTTTCGAGAAAGAGACTTCGTTAGTTGCATGTCAGACTGAGATGGTATACTTTAATAACCGGTCTATACGTTGTCAGACAAATGTTCTAAATATGCATGATGCTTATACAGGTACGGAACAGCCAGAAATCCTTTCGGTTACAAAAGGTCAACAGACGGACATCAGTTTGATTAGAGGAGATTCAAGCAAAAAGTCAGTTATTAGCTTCACGTCCTATAGCGGTGGGCCTGTCGAATTGTCGAATTCATCTACTGATGAAGAAGATAAGCTGATGTCTTCATTGTCTCAGCCCCAACAATATAAATTACGAGGAAAACCTAATCAACAAGAAAATATAGGCGATCCTCTTGACATTGGTTGGACGCCCGAATTTATTAGCGACAATGATGACGATTGGACGTGTGATCCAATAAAGCCGTATTTACGCTATCAACCAGATCTGATAGATGCATTTGTACAGACTCGTCCTGCATTTTCCATTGATGACGGTGTGCCCGGCCGCAATAATTCGTCTCAAAGTGGCCCAGATGACGTTCTGAATACTGCAACATGGCTTGTTCGTCCGTCGAAACATAGAGCCGTTCAGTACATGTATGAGCCAGACACAAACAATGTTAAATGTGGTGCAGACGAACCTTCTGCAGGTGTTGAAGGCAGTGTTCTATTTGTGGAGAAAACGATAACTGATGTACGTGAACGTGTGCTGGAGCACTACCATTACAACGACTATTTGGCGGGCTTTCAGCGTGGCGTTGTGAAAGAATTTGGTTCCTATGTGGATTGGTTAACACCACCACGTGAATATGTAAACCGCGTGGCTGCAGAGAATGGAATACCGTCTTTAAGAGATTCTGTTCTAAAAGCATATGACTATGACATTTATTTGCGCAATCGAGATGAAGGCTACGTTTCTGAATCAGAAGTCAGTTGTAATATGTTTGACACAAGTGAGCAACAACATTTATTAGAGACAGGACTTCAGACTGTTTCATCACCGGTGGCTAATATTAGTGGAGAAACTGACTCGACATTATCAGAGAGCGGCTATAGTGAATATCTCACACGGCGGGACCATGGATATATCAGAGAATTGGGCTGTGAAGCCATTGCAGAGTTGCCAAACGTAGCAGATTGTGGAATTCAAGTTTTCCCTGCTTTATTAGATAGCGAATTAAGTGAGACATCCGGGCGATCTTCACCAAGTAGTTTGGTCAGTAGCTCTGAAGGATATAGTGCTTATATTTTGCGCTATCAAATGGGCCAAATCCACGAAATGGAATGTGGAACTGATGAAATATTTGGACCGACCTCATATTCCGAAGTGAATGAAAAGCAGGCGCGTCAATTTTCATCAACAGCTGACCTGCTAGATGAAATTAGACATAATTTGTTAGTGGAAGCAACAAAAAATAAAGATGAAAACAGTAGCCCCAAAAACAGGTCGGATCTGCGTCAGCTTGCTGATCACTGTTTCGATTTCGAGGCCTATGAATATGCTATGAGATATGGCCAGATAACTGAATCAACTTGCCAATGTTACGAAGCAGATCTAATTATATACTCTGGTACTGCTGTAGAACCTGATTCCGATTTGATTGTAAAGCAAACGGAAATGCTTGCTGAATCCGTAGTAATGAGTGTTACATCAGCATCGAATGAAAGCTTTAGTCATATCAAACGTGTGATGACAAAACCCACTGATGAGATAGCCTGTGAGATTGGAATTCAAACTTCTGCAGAGGTTTTCGAGGGGTACATTCAGTGGTATCAAACAGAGAAAGAACTTTTGCGCAGGGATTCACGGGCCGTTCAACGTAGCCGTCAACGCTCAAAAACGGTCAGTGACAACGATAACCGATTTAGCTCTCAATGGAGTACTGGAATTCAGGATGAAGGCGTGCAAACGGACAGTTTACAACCGGAAGCCATAATCAACGAAGATTTACCTCGGCTTGAGTGGATTTCACCTGAACTCCGCGAGGTCATCTCTGTTGGTGTGCATGCGATTAAAAGTGCGTCCATTAGTCGACGTGATGATACACAAGTGACACTGTACTCTGATGACGACGAGAGAAGCGAATCACCAACATCCCAAGAAAGAAATTTAGTCTCGCCGTGCACTGAGAATTTAAAAGAGAAACAGAAACCACAACATATTCCTCACCAATCTCATCATTATCAACATCAACAACAGCAAGATATCAATATCTTGTCAACAAAAAGTCGTCGGCGATATATAACATCGCAGAATTATCAATTGTTAATGAAAGATGAGAGCACTCAAACGGGAGCGTTAGATCCTGATTTCTTACATTCTGAATTAAGTAAGTGGAATGAGGATTTATCACTACAATTTGCTGAATTTGATCAAGTTGTCGAACGCGGAATTTTGTCAGATAGTGAACAAATACCTGAACACGAGGAAACAGGATACATACAGCCTCCTTATCCAGCGAGCGATTTCGGCTCAGGCTTCGATGTGAAGAGGTGAAGAAAATTAAAATTTGCATTTGTTTCATTTCTTCGTAAAAAATAAAGATAACTCCAGTGTTTTCGTAAAATTTACTAAAAACTGTCATAAATTTAATAAAATAATCATTTCCCCGAAATTCCAAATAAATATTAAATATGAATTATTCGTGGAAGTGCGTTGGCATGTTGCTATGTATATTCTATTTGAAACGCGATTTTAAATAGATTGTAAAACATATGTAACTTGTGTGCTGAGAAATCATCTTCAAGCCCCACTGAATAATTGTATCCAACTCTTTAAATCTAGTTTGCGAGCTTGAAGTAAACACCAATCCCATTGCATTTAACCAGTCGTCGAACAACATAACAAAACTACCGCCAGCTGCAACGCACTGACGCGTTTCGACCTTCCTTGATCATCATCAGAGTACGACGGCAAACTGATTATCGAGGATCAAACCGAATTGAATATATATGAAAATCAAATTGAGATCTGCGGCTCTCACCTCTAGCAGTCTCGCATACATTGAACTTGACTGTTGTTCGACGACTGGTTAAATACAATGGGATTGGTGTTAACTTCAAGCTCGCAAACTTGATTTAAAGAATTGTTACCACCACCCGCGCAAACAATTATTGTTAAATTAAATCGTATCCAACTATCGTTTTATTCATAATTTGAAGGGTTACTCGTGCCTGAATATGTCAACTGTTAGACCATTCTTTGATCTTAGTTAGATAAATCACCAGTTGCAACTGGGACCGACCATCAGATTCAGAAAAATTTGATATCCCAAATTTGTTAGCCCACCTTTATACTGGCTATTTACCACCTACCGAAGAGTTCATTTCCTCCCCATTCAGGCAAGGAACCTTTAATCACATGATAGACAATTATACCATCAGATTCTTGCCAAGAGTATCAAAAGCTAAGCCATAAAAGTATTATTCGATATCACAGTGCAAATCGTACCACCAGTCGTGATAAATATTAATGATGTGCTTTTACAAACTCCAACTGTGGTCCAATAGAAAACTGTAAATTGTGTATTTGATGTAGCGTACGTTGTAACAAATTAGTTCAAATAGGACCAGAAGGATAAACCAAACTACTATAAATCGTTAGTTATATGAAAAATAATCTCTTGCCTGAAATGTTTTAATACATAGCATGGGAAAGTACGCATAATTGATGTTGATAAAAAATATAACATAAAATATCAATGGAATCTCATCTACCAGACGAGTTTTGCTTCTAGTGAGCACTTATTTGTATCAGTTAGAATTTCAGCGTTCGGAGATCAAGCCAGTGAGCATCTGGTTCCGAGTTATGAAACTCATCCATTGTGCTATGTAGGTAACATCTTGAATTCAATGTTCATTGGAACAAACATTTGAGTTTTTAGTTAATTTTTCTTATCATAGGTCTAAAGTTACACCAGCAAATATCGGTCTAACTTAAAGTCTATTAAAAACAAAAAGTGTTCCACTGACATTTGTTTCTCTGATACAGAATTTTACTTTCAATTTTAAGTACGTTTCTTAAACAAAAAAATTTCATCACACTTCGATATAAAAACAATTAAAAATAATTCTGTGTCGAATATCTAGTAATTCTTGCACTATTTCACGTTAACATATATTTTAAAACTTGTCAAAACAAAACTGGTTTTTTTATTTTCCAACCATTCTATATTAATTAACACAAACGCACCAATATACATATACATACACAAATGATCAGTTATAACAAAGAAATCACAATCATTGAAAAGATTTAAATTAATTTATTGGAAATATTTTTACTTCAATTTTTATCAGAATTTTTTTTGATCTTAATAACGCCAAAATATAATTTTCACTTAGAGTATGCGCAGGTTTCCACTTGAATAAATAAAATATTGTACAGGAGCTACATTATTATCTCCAGGTCAACATACTAGCAATACGAGATTAAAGTAAACTAAACAGCTAACTCATCTGAGCGAGAAATGCATGTACAAATTGTTCTCAATCCGACAGTTTTCTAAGCCTAGGTAGGTAGCTAGCCCATACCTAATGTATAACTAGATATCGCACATATTGAATTATTCGCTCACTGTAAAACTCAAGCAATACATGAATAAGACGTCTTAAATCATCTCAGCGTACTTTCCCTTATTCATATGGAAAACCTTTTATACACAACGATTAATTTAAATTTATATTTAGTTCGACCTATAAGTGTACCGAAACAAATTTTCTTTCACCAATATAATGCATGTCGTTTTATTACTAATTGATACATAGATTTATTACTGAAGGTTCGGAAAAGCAATTTGAAACTCAAGGTTGATTAAATTTGACTAAATATATACATTATACCCGTACGAACAGGAAGCGAGAAATACACATACTGAGACGTGAACAAAAATCGACCAAATAAGGTATCGATTAAACAAGCATTGATTACGTGGGCGGAGATAACATTTACTATAATCAAGATTGCTAAATTGATATAAACATCTGAATCATTAAGAACATGCATTTGTCAGTATAAACTAAGAATTGCAGTGTAGGAAATGCAATTCATCCAGTAATTCTGTATTAGGTGCTGCGCACCTAGTAACAAATTAGTTCAACGATTACCAGAAGGATAAACCAATGACAGCACGAACGGAAAGTATAATCTCGAGCACATCTTTACAAATTATTTAATTACACTATCCTTGATTGCACGGGTGAGCTCGAGTGAAACTTCCGAACCAACCGAATTTTTTTCTGGCGTAATTTAAAAAAATTTTTTCTCAGATGCGTAATACACAATTGACGGTTCTTTAGAGATCAAACTGTCTGTTAATCATCAACGTAAAGGATGAACAACAGCATCATGTAATTATAAAAATGCACTAGTTGCTCAGCACGCCAATTAGATTGTACTGGTGGGTTACTAAAGAAACGAATTAAGGAGCATTTTAAGCAAAAATAATTAGCAAAGAGACGAATATTTCTGCAGTAGCTAAACACGTTTTTATGTCTTATATTTTATTATGACAGACAATTTATAGTCAGTTGTAATTTCTAATGTTGAATCTTCGCGATTTGCGTTCGCTGCTTTTCGCTTTGCACTATCAGTATCGCAAAGACCCGATTGATCCACATTTACAAGTACGCATCGAGTTTGTCTTACTGGCTGGTTGTGGATTCGCCTTTTTCTTCCGAAGGCTTCAACATCGTTCCTATTAAACGCTGGAAATGAAGTACGATCTAATCGTCGTTGAATGACGACGTTACATTATCAGGCCTCTAATCGTAGATACACAGTACAATGATCTCAATGGCAGATTTAGCCAATATTATCACGTTTGCTCAAATCTGCTATTGTGAGTTGTAACTTCTGACAAAAGCGATGTGGAGCAAAATTCACATTAAGGATAGATTGGCAAATGCGAATCAGATTGTGGATTGGTGAAAACTGCTTGCAATGCTCGACTTCCGTTGCTCGACTAAACAAAATGCCCGGGTAAAATCACATTCGCGGAACTCCTAACTACTATTCATCGGACCAGAATAGTTGACGAGTCGTGTTTACTTTATTTTTAAACATTTGTTTTATTACGAAAACATATATAATAAAATCCGGCCAATATGCATCTATTTAATTTCCTTTCTCCATGTAGCTTGCTTTCTGCTCTATAATGATATATTTAGTACTGCCAGGTTTAACTTTGGATCGCAAGCGTTGTTAAATACGTTACTTCTAAAGAAAATAATGACAAAAAAATAAATTGAACTATGATTACGAATGGCAGATAAGGCATGGTTTGAGTAGCGCAACGGATGAGTTTTCAGAACTCAATGTCTATGCCAGTATGGTTTATATTTTGACGGTGGCAATTTTTAAAATTAATTGATGATTGCCTAATAAGACGTAACCGATCTACTTCATGAAATACATTTACTATCTTACTGACAATATATATATATATATATATATATATATATCCTGCCTGTAAACTTTAATTCATTATCACTATCTCAGGTGGCATGTTGGTGGAACCTATTACCAAAAGCGATAGAAAATGGAATCCACCTGAAGGAAAAACTGACCAAAAACATCAGTTGGTTTATAACAGGTGGCGTAGGAGTCATTTATGAGATTTATATTCAAATGCCTTTGGTTAAATTCCGTCAGTGGAAATACTCGTTGCGATTCTTAGTGACCAATTAGGACGACACCGTTCTAGCTTATTAATTACAATTGTATTATTATGCAATGTTTATACCGACAATATATATATATATATATATATATATATATATATATATATATATAAAACTGAATTTTATATATAAATATTATGTCAAAGATATGCCTCTCAGTATAAAAATTAAGAAATATGTAAATAATGAAATCATTCCGTAATAGTCGTATGTTATTAGCATGGCACATTTCCATAAGTCCTTCTTAGAGATATCTTCATCTCTATATCTATAGAAATATTGTTAAGTGTAACATAACAATTTGCTTGTAGTCATTCTGTTAATAAATCACATCATCTAGAACATGGCTTCTTGTTTTATTGCATCAGTGTGAAATACTGAGCTTTTACTGACGATATATATATATATATATATATATATATATATATATATATATATATATAAAAGTTATACAAGTATACAATTATTGTCTGCGCGAGTGCTGATAAGAATTGAATAAAACATGATTGCAAGCTTATATATTTCTGATGAAAGCTACAAAACGTTTATGATCATAAATGCCTAGGAATTGTGCAACGGACATTTTCAATCCAATATAATATATGCGGGGCTACTAGAAGTGAGAGCCGAATGTATATGCTTTGCAGTATGATCCTCGCTAACCGGTTTGCCTTCGTGCTCTGATGATAAATATAGAAGGTCGACGTGTGTAAGCACATGTGACTGACGGTATGTTGGTTATGATTTTCGACTTGTGGAATACAGTGGGATTGGCGTTTATATCAAGCTCGCAAACATTATATATGGCAAATCTGTCACTACCCGAACAATCAATGATTGTTTTGTTTTATAACTTATAATTGTGTAGTGAAAGCTGCAAAATATTAATTTTTATTAATTGAAAAATAATTGTGTAGCCAACATTTCCAATCAAGTACAATGTATGAGAGATAACTAGAGGTGAGTGTCGAATATCATACCTTGATTTCCTTATATATCAATTTGTATTTGAGCCTCGCTGTCATGCGCTTTCGATGATGAAAGAAGTTCTAAAAGCGTCAGTGCGTTTGGCTCACATCAGTTTTGCTATGTTATGCGGTTAGTTAGACGAAATTAGATTAGTGTTTATCTCAAGCATGAAAACCTGATTTAGATAGTTGTTATCCCCACCCGCGCTATCAATGATCTTTTAATCGGCTAATTTAAAGTAGCTTGTTGTCATAAATAAAATCGCTGATTAAAATAAAGTTAACTTAAATGGAAATACTAACAAAGCTTCTATTTTTCTATCATATTTTAAAATCTCTTATTGACTACACTGACAGCAACAACTTTGTTATTCAACTTCGACAACGCACAACTCAACGGGAGCTAGTTGAATCACGCATTCCGTTAATAAGTGCACCACTGACTTGGAACAACATATGCGAGGTGTCCAATCCAAACAATCCTGAACAGTTTGTGCCCACTAGTCTTGCTATCCAAAATGGATGGTTGAAACGCACAAGTGACAACGGAAATATAACTGGAACTGGTTACTATATCGACGTAGTTGCAGGAACAGTTTTGCCTCTTGATCGTGCTTTGGCTATGAATAGAATTCGTCTGGTGACAAATGCAACTGTTCCGGACGGTAGGGCAACGTCTCCCGTCAGGCTGCCGTTTGCAGAGGCTCGTGCAGGTCAACCATGCCTTCTGTTGGTCGAACGTGTCTTCTACGGTTGGCGTCGCGCAATGATAGTTCAAATTCGTGACACAAACACAGGTGAACTATTGACACCTGAGGTTGCCTTAAAAGAGGGCCTCCTCGAGGTGACAGACGATAGAGCTGCTCGTGTTCGTGATAATCGTAACGGAATTTGGATCTCTCTTGAGGAAGCAGTCGGTAGGCAGATTCTTAACGTAGAACCATGTCCGCGACCAAGTCCACCAGGAGCCGTATCTCCGTTACCAGTGGGAACACGTCCAGTAGTCGCTCTTGAAGTTGACGATGAAGAACAACAACAAACTACGAGTAGCAGTTCTGACTCAGTTGAAGAAAAGGTTGAGGAATATTCAGCCTGCAAAGTATTCCAATTAACACACATTCACCCGGGTGGTTCGCCAAAATCTGTTAGAGGTGTATGGTATAACCTGTTAAGAGCTGCTGAAATTGGCCTTTTCAACTGGGAAACCGGAGAAATCGCAGTATTGTGGGACTCCACTATTAAAGAAGAATATTCAATTACAGGAGAAACTACTGTCACACAGCAAACCATTGTATCCCAATGGATAGATTTTGCTTCTGCACTTAAGGAGGATTGGATTCAACTCGAAGAAGTTAGCCGTGATTGGCTGCATGGCAGTGTTTTGTCGTATCTCTCCATTAATGCGGCGCAGAGTGGCATGTTAAAGTCATCTTTAATACAGAACGCCTCCAAAAGACCAACAATTCGTCTGGATGTTGATGTAAGCCTGGCTGCTCCATCTGATGCAACTACAATGGTGGTGGCTCCAACAGACCCCTTGCCAATATCTTCTCCACCTATATTGCCGCAATTTAGTGAGAATGTGTCCGCTCAAATGCAACCATTAAGCGGCATTACGCAAACGCATAGATCTCGTGATTATGCAACCAGAGCAGACTCCATATCCGGACGCATGATGACAGACCAAACAGGTAAGAATGTGTGCGTTTAATCTTTCTTAGACTTTAAAAGATAGCATGCAGCTATGCTACATAATTAAGTGCATGTTGGAAGATTTATATTATAATATTCTAGTGTTCAGAATACTAGTAATGGTAATGTCGATTTGTTTTACTCCTATTTTCATCTCAACATTTGGTAGGACTCTATAAGAACCCGTTGATACTGATTATTTATCTTTAGCAACTTACAACAGAAATGAAATTTTGTGTATCCGCTGATCCTGTTTTAGGTACACTTCTCGTTGTTAAGGCACAAATAAAAAAAACTTTTGTGAACGAGAAAGACTGTCAAGTTTGTAAAGTTTTTCGGGTATGCGTGGAACGGTATTTTGCTAACTGCTAACTGAGGTTAATTGGATAGTTGATTCAATTAGTTTTTACGTTAAAGTGCTAAACGCCTAATTTTACGTTATAAAGTGTGACTGGAGAAACAAATCCTAATGCATTGATTTAGAACGATCCAAGCAAGAATGACTCGGGTGAAATGAATCATTAGCGGCCTTGACATTCATTCTTTCCTTACTCAGATCTAAAACAAGTTAATTAGCTTTGTAACTATCGGCCAAGTTAATTCACTATGCTAAATTTTATGAAAAAAATAATACTATTAATAATCATAATAATAATAACAACAACACAAAAACTACTGCTGCGGCTTCTATTACTACTAATAATAATAATAAACCTACTAAATCTACTAATAATACAAACACTAATACTACAACTATAACAACTATTATTACTAACAATATTAATTCATATTTAATTATATTAATAGTAGACTTACCATGTACAACTAATAATAATGATTATTTTAAAAAGAATGCTAATAATCATTCACAAACGTTTCACTCAAACAAACCTAATTGGGAGGAAATATGATTTCATGTCTTTTATGTGGCCAACTAAATTTTGTGCGGCAAGGTGACTCAGTGGCTAGAGCAACTAACTTCGAAGCAGACGTGCCCAGGTTCAAGCTCTGTCCGTGGAAAATTCGGGACATAATGTAAAATGCTCCTAATATAGACGAAACTGGTCTATTCGATGAATTGATTTTCGTACATTAATCAATGCTTAGTTTATACTGAAAAATGTATGTAGGGTTTAGAAAAAAATCACAACCTTGATTTAATCAATGATTATCACCGCCCACGAAACCAATGTCTATTTAATTTGGTGATGTCGAACATGTAGATATATGGATTGTTTACATCTTTACATGTTATTGGTAAAAATTAAAATTCAATAAATTAGCTCACGCAATTTATGTAATAGCAAGGATTCGTCCATATTAGACAGAACAGTCGCAGCCATGTTCGCAGCCAAAGATAAATAGATTTCGAATCAAAATATTAATTTTATACACCACCGAGCATGCACTCCACATACAATATACATTTTGATATCAAAATTTACTTTAATTCAATCTTAATTTCAAAAAGATACTTAAAGTTATCCATTCTGATCTGACTTGCCAACTAGCTAGCGTCGATCTGTAATTATGAGACGGCCACAATGTCTCCTGAAGAAGCGATATTGGATGAACATATAATAGCAGGAATTTATCATTTATGCATTTTCAGTATACACCAAACATGGCATAATATTCTTTAAATCAAGTTTGCGAGCTTGAAGTGAACACCAATCCCATTGTATTTAACCAGTCGTCGAACAACATAACAAAACTACCGCCAGCCGCATCGCACTGACGCGTTTCAACCTTCCATGATCATCATCAGAGTACGACGGCAAACTGACCAGCGAGGATCAAACTTAGATATGCGGCTCTCACCTCTAGTAGTCTTACATACATTATATGTGACTGGAAATGTCGGCTGCACAATTTCTATGCAGTCATGAACATTAACCGTTTGCAGCATTCGTCACTTATACATATATAGGCAATACAATTTAACAATAATTAATTGCGTGGGATTGGTAAAATTTCCTTAATCAAGTTTGCGAGCTTGAAGTAAACACCAATCCCATTGTATTTTAACAGTCGTCGGATAACATAGAAAAACTACAGCCAGTCGCACCCGTGATCATATAAGGTCGAAACGCGTCAGTGCGTTGCGCCTGGCGGTAGTTTTGTTATGTTGTTCGACGACTGGTTAAATACAATGGCATTGGTGTTTACTTCAAGCTCGCAAACTTGATTTAAAGAATTGTTACCACCACCCGCGCAATCAATTATTGTTAAATTGTATGGCATAATATAGCAAGTGAAAATCACCAAGTAGAATGGTTTCATCTGTTATGGGGAAAATTATTAGTAATCAGGTTTCGAACTCGGGTGCTATTTGTTCAGTCATGCGGCATATCCACTGCAACACGGAATTGTTGCATTGCGTGTAATTTAAAATTTCAGGCCGATGCCAAATAGTCTCTACCCGATTGAAAGCCTGGCCAAAAACAAAAGATTTTATTTTGAATGCGAGTTAAATCTAGAGCGTGTCTTTGATTACCCAGTGAACAGATTTTACGACTATGAAGAAAATATGCCCACATTCGAACCCCTGCCGCGGAAGTTCTAGCAAGTTCTTCCCGTGTGCTCAGTTAGGATGAAATAGATCTACTTGAGGAATTGTATATTTTACCTTATGTAATATTTAGTTTACACTGATAACGTATATGTGATAAAATATTTCCATGATACTTTGCCACATGACATAATTGTTGACTTGTAATGGAAGATAAAGCAGATTCCAGTTGGGATTTTTGTTTGAAGGTAATTCCCATAAGGCTTTACCTGAAAGAAAGGCTGGCCAAAACCATCAGTTGGTATTCAGCCTAAAGTTGAACTTAATGTGCTTTTTGGGTGGTACAGTGTGTATTTTTACGACGCTGAAGAAAATAGGCCTCGGCTTGAGCCCCGATCACAGCAATTCTAGAATGTAGTCGATAACTGCTCAATTAGGATGAAACCGTTATATTTGATGAATTGCATCTGTCATATACAATGCCTATTTCATACTGATAAAAACATGGAGTATATGCATCTTTTCCGCTACCCGTTCATTGATATAATTAAATGATTTGAAAGAAACTCAAAATGTATTGTCTGTTAAACTGTTTAATCAACGAAATTTGCGAAAATTCCTCAATTAAAAAACTAGTACATGTAAATCAACATCAATATTCATTTTAGCATCACATTGGCGTCCTATAAAATCGAAACGCACGAACGAATTGTCACTAAACAAGGTAACTAGTCTACAATCAATACATGTTAACACACAATATTCCTGGGCCATCTTCCGGACTCCTTTGTCAACGGTAATCTTGTTGTTATGACTTTCTCGTAATGTTAGCTCCGAACAGCTTTCCCCTAATTTGCTTCTACTTTGCTAACTATTGTACTTAATGATTTTTTAACGGAAGTAGCATTTATTAATTTTTCTCGACATTCTGTTCCAATAAATTTCTGTTATAATATTACTAATGGCTAAAGTCGGTGAAGCAATTATCGTTAAAATCACTCCCCCCTCTCCCTCCCACGTTAAAAGTTTGTTTCAAATTCCAATGAATGTAGTCAGATTTGTATTTTCAATTAGAATATGTTAATATGTCGTTTAATGCACCCTTTTTCCAACTTTAATCAATAGCCTGGTGTTTCCACTGGCACAAAATAATCATCATGACACGAAATTTACATTTTATTAGCAATTTGACAGCCTGGTTTGCGTGTATATTTTATAGTAGTTCTTAGTTTTTTACACTGTGAAAATTTTCTTGCTCTGTTTTCTAACTCTACATCTATTGTAGCCACATTTTTAAAATTTAAAATGGGCTTAATGCAATCTTGCCTTACTTGGTTTTAAATCAAATTTTCTTATAGCTTTGTTTTTCTGCGAATTATTTCTTTCATTTTGTTTAAATTCATACTATTTTCGTTTAGAGCCCCACACAGCAAGCATCTTATCGTCTTTGATGTTACAATTGCAATCTGGATTTCAAATTTTATTTAAGGAGAGCTCCTCAGTACATATCCTTTCAATGAATGATTCTTTTCAAAATTTCGTTTTTTATAATCAACGTAACGCCAAATTAAGTGAAAATGTATTATCATATACGATTTTTTAAACATTATAATTTGTAAGAAAACGCTCTCGCTTAATTATATCAACGGATGTGCTAGATAAATGCAACACCTGATTTAAATTCGTTTAAGGATAAAAGAATTACATAGATTACACACAAAAATTATGTACATATTGGTCTAGGAAGTTCACATAGAAGAAATATAACAAAGAAGTTTGGCCCGATGGTAATGCCAGAGCTCCAAGAATTATTTTGCTTTCACAGTTCTGGGAAACGTCTATTTATTACGGTACCCTACAAAAGTGACCAAGCTCATCCATCTAGCCTTAATTAAATTGAAAACGTGCTTTTTGACATTACACATTTTTAGCATGGTCAAATACGTTTACTTATACATGTGTGTGCACCATCAATACTATTTTATATTTCTTGAAAATATACGCAGTGCGGGCGTCACATTAAGAATTATCTCGATTTTCAATCGTGGGTTGTTGTTTAGCACTACCAGTTTCACAAAGATCCGACTCATTTCCATTTCCAAGTACACATAGAATTCATCTTCGTTCAGGCTGGGTGCTGATTCGTCCCTTTCCTCCGAAGGTTTCAACATCGTTCATAATAACCACTGGAAATGAAGTACGATCTAATTTTTATTGACGGGCGACGTTTCGGAACAGCATTGGCCGCACCATCATTGATCCCCATCTCCAAGTATGTGTCGAGTTCGTTTTCGAGGTAGCTGGGTGCTGATTTGTCCTTTTCCTCCGATTGCATAAACATCGGTCATACTAACCACTGGAAATGAGGTACGATCTAATTTTCGTTGACGGGCGACGTTTCGGAACAGCATTGGCCGCACCATCATTGATCCCCATCTCCAAGTATGTGTCGAGTTCGTTTTCGAGGTAGCTGGGTGCTGATTTGTCCTTTTCCTCCGATTGCATAAACATCGGTCATACTAACCATTGGAAATGAGGTACGATCTAATCTTCGTTGACTGGCGACATTTGGAAACGACATTTCCCGTGCCATCATCAGGCCACTAATAATCTAAATTTTCCTCATTTTGTACTAATTCATAAGTGTGAAGAACGTTTTATCATATTCCATTGTCAGATATTTTCGGAAAGACTGCGCAGTTCGGGCGTCACATTGAGAATTATCATGATGTGCGATCGTGGGTTGTCGCTCTGCCCTATCAGTTTCGCAAAGAACCGATTGATCTCCATATCCAATTATGTGTCGAGTTCGTTTTGTGGTAGCTGAGTGCTGATTCGTCCTTTTCCTCCGATTGCATAGACATCGGTCATACTAACCATTGGAAATGAGGTACGATCTAATCTTCGTTGATTGGCGACATTTGGAAGCAACATTTCCCGTGCCATTATCAGGCCACTAATAATCTGCATCTTCTTCATTTTGTACTGATTCATAATTGTGACGAACGTTTCATCATATTCCTCAGTCAGATATTTTTTGAAAGATTGCGCAGTTCGAGCGTCACATTGAAAATTACCACGATGTGCGATCGTAGGTTGTCGCTCTTCCATATCAGTTTCGCATAGAACCTATCGATCTCCATATCCAAGTAGGTGGCGAGTTCGTTTTCGAGGTAGCTGAGTGCTGATTCGTCCTTTTCCTCCGAAGGTTTCAACATCGTTCATACTAACCACTGGAAATGAGGTACGATCTAATCTTCGTTGACGGGCGACGTTTCGGAACAGCATTGGCCGCACCATCATTAATTCCCATCTCCAAGTATATGTCGAGTTCGTTTTCCATATCAGTTTCGCATAGAACCTATCGATCTCCATATCCAAGTAGGTAGCGAGTTCGTTTTCGAGGTAGCTGAGTGCTGATTCGTCCTTTTCCTCCGAAGGTTTCAACATTGTTCAAAATAACCACTGGAAATGAGGTACGATCTAATTTTCATTGACGGGCGACGTTTCGGAACAGCATTGGCCGCACCATCATTAATTCCCATCTCCAAGTATATGTCGAGTTCGTTTTCGAGGTGGCTGGGTGCTGATTCGTCCTTTCCTCCGATTGCATAAACATCGGTCATACTAACCATTGGAAATGGGGTACGATCAAATCTTCGTTGACTGGCGACGTTTCGGAACAGCATTGGCCGGTCCATCATTGATCCCTATCTCGATGTAGGTTGGCGACATTTGGAAACAACATTTCCCGTGCCATCATCAGGCCACTAATAATCTGCATCTTCTTCATTTTGTACTAATACATAAGTGTGACGGAGGGTTCATCATATTTCTCAGTCAGATATTTTTTGAAAGGCTGCGCAGTTCGGGCGTCACATTGAGAGTTACCCCGATGTGCCATCGTGGGTTGTCGCTTTGCCCTATCAGTTTTTCAAAGAACCGATTCATTCCCATGTCCAAGTAAGTGTCGAGTTCGTTTTTGTGGTAGCTGAGTGCTGATTCTTCTTTTCCTCCGATTTCTTAAACATCAGTCATACTAACCATTGGATATTAAGTACGATCTAATCTTACAGTTATATACTGTTTGTTGCGAATAACTAATATATATACAAGTATGTATTAGGTCTTGCGAACGTGCTAAAAAATTAGTTCAGTTGTGATCAGAAGGATAAACCAAAGGCAGCATGTTCGGAAAGTATAATCTCATGCACATTCGTTTTGTGCTTACTGGCGACTCATCAGTAGGAGCCGGTATTACGCCCTTTAACTACTATATATTTGGTCGAAGAATGTGGGATAATAGGACGGTACATCTAATCTAATCTTCGTTGACTGGCGACATTTCGAAACAGCATAGGCCGATCCATCATCTGGCCTCTAATAATCTGCATCTTCTTCATTTTGTACTGATTCATAAGTGTGACGGAGGGTTGATCATATTTCTCTGTCCGGTCTTTTTCTAAAAAAGGCGCAGTGCGGCCATCACATTAACATGCACCAAGTTTGTATGTGCTCTTACGAGCATGAGCTGAATCTTCTACTTCATCTGTGCAAATTTAATTTCCCACAGGTAAAATTCCTATGTCAGACAACATTATATGCAGGTTGCATTGAAATTTAATATTTAAAATTACGTCGAGGAAGTTTGGTGTTGAATGTTATAAATTCTAATTCAGCTGATTACTATTTGTACCTCAAAGTTTAATGCAATCTATCTCTAATGCGCTTCACTGCCTATTTACGTTTGCAATGTAAGTAAGCAAGTATACACTGGTTCCTTAGCAGCTGTACAAATATTCACAATGTGTTTTGTTACATCAAATAAATTATTTATAAAATGTGGTGTGCAACCATTTTTGATGGAAATTTCACTTGCACCATCCAACTAAGTCGGCTAACAGGCAAGCGAACAAATACGCAATGTCCTATTACACAATGTCCTAACTAAGCCTTATTACTATTTCAATGAGCAGTCGTTGTTGAAATGTAAGGATTGTACTACTGATATGTACAATGTGCCATCAGTTCTACGTTTGAGCAACATCCCAAAGAAAGCAAGAGTATTTTCCTCTTTCTTTTTATTGTAAATCAGATATTCTGATGCTTTTATTGAATTTATTAACTGGTTAAACGAACATTGGTTGCGCGGGCGGTGATAACAATTATTATAGTCAAGGTTGCGATCTTGATATAAACACCTTGCCCATTAATTAATTAAATATGCCATTATAAACTAAGAATTATGTATTTTAGTGAAGGCAATTCATCCAGTAGACCGGTTTCGTCCTTATTGGGAACTCATCACGTACTGGCCAGAATTTGCCTCGGGCAGAGCTCGAACCTGGGCACGTCTGCTTTGGAATCTAGTGCTCTAACCACCGAGCCGAAGTAGACATGCCCAGGTTCGAGTCCTGTCCGCGGCAATTTCTGGCCAATACATGATGATTTCCCAATGAGGACAAAACCGGTCTAATTGTCTTTTCTACACTATACAATTCTTAGTTTATACTGACATATGTAAGTAATTAATGGGCCGGGTACTTATATCAAGACAGCAACCTTGATTATAAGTGCGTCAGGATGGCTCAGTATTTCGAGCTCTAGATTCAGAAGTAGACGTGCCCAGGTTCGAGCCCTGTCCGCGGCAAATTCTGGTCAGTACATGATGAGTTCCCAATAAGGACGAAATCGGTCTACTGGATGAATTTCCTTTACTAAAATACATAATTCTTAGTTTATACTGGTATATGTAAGTAATTAATGGGTCAGGTGTTTATATCAAGACCGCAACCTTGCTTATAATAATTATTATCTGGTTGTTCAGAATGAATTCAGCTATCACTTACAAGCCATATATTATCAACATAACAATTGCGTAGATTTACATATCAGCTATGGTCGGAGTCAAATCCGAACATATCCTGAAACCATATTTTTTGTATGGTTGGCTTCTGACGATGAAATTAATTTTTTGCAAAATCAAAATAAGATAATCTTTTCAACCGTACTGAATTTAAGTTTAAAATTTTGGAAAGTTTTTCGAACATAACGATACGAACACAATATTTTCCTTAAAAGTTACATTAGAAAATATTTTTACAAATAATCACTGGTTGTGGGATGGTGATAAAAATTATTTAAATCAAGGTTACGATCTTGATATAAATACCTGACCCATTATATATATATATATATATACCAGGTCAAACTAAACATCGTTTAAGGTAGTAAAGGCATTACTTAATTCTGCTTAAATAGAAATAAACAGCTCACGTAAAAGGTACATCAATAATATGAATTTTAATTCAGGAAGTTCTAGTAGAAGAAATATACCTGGTAATATGTAGAGCCTCTTGATATTTGCAGTGCACGGACAAACGCATTTAGTTGGCATGTTGCATTTTGTTCAGAACAAAATATGAATTGTTATAGATGTACGTGCGTGAATAATCTTATTTTGCAAATTCTAAGCAAGTCAATCGTCAACTGAATATGTCTGAATATGGTTGTCTAAGGTACAATTACAATCCAAAATAACTGTGATACAGATAAGAAGATAGCGTAAGGATGGGTTCGGGTTTGGCTCGGATCATAAATGATATGCTTATGTGCGTGTCGGAACGGAAGTCGTCTGGACTATTGAGTGAATTTAGACTGTACAACCGTTTTATCTATTATATACTTTTGGTCTGTGACAGTTGAATTCATGGTAAAAAATGATTTATCAAATTCAATAAATGGCATCAGAATATTCTATTTGTAAATGAAAATGTCGAGGAAGATAATCTAGAATTTATGGATGTGTTTCTCAAACGAATACCTGGTGGCACATTGTGCATATCGGTCTTACATAAACAATTATCTTCAGCACAGTGCTTAAATTTCAACAGATACTACCGATTGAAGCAGGAACTAGGCTCATTCAAGACATTGTGTAATAGGGACATTTGTATTTGTTCGCCTAATCGTTTGCAGAATCCGTTGGATTGCACGTGTAACTATCTTATTATAACTGTTTATCCACCACTTTATATAGATAAGGATAAGTTTATTGGTTTAATATAAAACCCTACATTTTTTGTGAAAAATTGGACGTGCCTACAAAATGCCTTTTAAGTTGATTTAGATTTATGTGTCTGTGTGATCACGCTTCCCTATTTGGAGGTTGCTGCAATAAATTCGTCGACCAGAACATTGCAAACAAAATCAAATTTTTCGTATTTTCACTCCGCACTGGGTTTAATTGTTACTTCTATGTGAATTTTCTGGACTAATCTATACATTTTGTGTAATTTATATGTGGAACGTTCTTCTGTATTTAAAGAAAGTACACTTATCTGTTATCTATCTATCTATCTATCTATCTATCTATCTATCTATCTATCTATCTATCTATCTATCTATCTATCTATCTATCTATCTATCTATCTATCTATCTATCTATCTATCTATCTATCTATCTATCTATATCTATCTATCTATCTATCTATCTATCTATCTATCTATCTATCTATCTATCTATCTATCTATCTATCTATCTATCTATCTATCTATCTATCTATCTATCTATCTATCTATCTATCTATCTATCTATCTATCTATCTATCTATCTATCTATCTATCTATCTATCGATTTATATATATATATTTATCTATCTATCTATTTATCTATTTATCTATAGATCTATCTATCACTCTCTCTCTCTCTCCTAAATCAGTTGACATGATGAAGCGAAAGCTCTAGTGTATAATACATAATGTGGTTTTAAAAAATTCACATATGTGAATTAATATTCCTTAAGCATCGTCATTAAATTTGATTAAATTTTAAATTTTTATGTAATATTCTTAATTGTACTATAGAGAAATATTTTTGGCAACCAAACGGAAAATTTTTCTTTTTTTAGTCGTCCATAAATATTAGACTGCCAAATTTTAAATAAAATATGCTGATTAACATCTTTGAAAAGATTCTTTGTTTGTTCAATTCGCTGCCAGAGTTGCAGTTTTGTGTATGCGAAAATAGGAATGTGAACGATTAAAGTTATGAGAGAATAAAATTATTCCACATTTACGCATGGCTAGATTAACATATAAGTTATCCTCATAATTTACTGTAAACAGTCTATTTCATCAGTATTAAACAGAGAGCGCTTTGCCAATTTAAATGTTTAATGGATCATATAAGGAAACGATTGTAAATTATCATTGATACATCGTCTGAAAAATAATTAGGTCAATTATTTAAACCTCATTGGTTCGTATATATATATATATATATATATATATATATATATATATATATAATTTTTATTTTGGTATTCTCAAAATGAACAGACCAGTATCCACAATAAACGAACACTTCCTTATTAAATGTGTTTTCTCTTTCTAAATAAATATGCTGTGTGATTTCCGACGGCAATGGACATAATGAATATATAAATTTACATACACACACATATATATATATATATATATATATATATATATATATGCTCATACAGAGTGAACGAGCTTCAGGGATCACCATTAAGACGAACAGTTGAAACGTTAGAACGATGTGATTATGGATTCAAGTTCTAACAGTAACAAATCTGGATAATGCTAAAGAGCTTCTCAATAAATATGAAATTTGTTCAGCGTGATCGTCAAGTTTATAGATATTTGTAACGCTAAATTGGCTTCAATTTCACTAACTATGTCGTTTTTCTAGAATTTTTTCCTCGCATTTTAATTCTCTGCATATTACGTGTTAACTAATTTTGATTGAGGCAGGATGACATAAAATGGAACGTGTTTTAATTATTGGTTGAACATTGATTAATGTATTTTGCATGAATTTTTTGAAGAAGTATTAAAACTTAGTGATAATAAATGAATATATTATTTATCTTGAAACTGATTTCTGCATTTATTTTTGTTTTATCGAACATTGCCGAGGCATTAAATTGGTGCCCGATGCAAAAATATAATATTACTGATAAGCAGTAGTCTAAAGCACAAAAGTTTTAATTTCTTTTCATAAACTATTAATTTAGTTAGTCTTAATTGCAAATTATAAAATTCCTACCGATAACAACAGAAACATAATGCAAGTTAAATTTTAAAGCATTTTAAATCGTGGCTAACGCTCTACCTAAAGTTCTTTTGTGCATAAAAATTTAAAATCAGAGCTATTTTACGAGTATACATAAATTAATGCGAATTTTTCAGAGACAATTTACCTTTGATCATATTCAAATTTATAGTACTTATTTAAAAAACATTGAAAGTTATAATTATCACTGAATTAATCACTAATTTTGTTCTTTATACCCCGTTAAATTAGGTTGTACTTCCAATTTTAGTGATATTTTTTGCAAAAATGTCTCAACTCTCAATTATTATAATCAAGTTTGCGGTCTTGATATAAACATCTGATCCATTAATTACTTACATATGTCAGTATAAACTAAGAAATGTAAAGTGTAGAAAAGGCAATTCATCCAGTAGACCGGTTTTCGTCCTTATTGGGAACTCATTATGTACTGGCCGGAATTTGCCGCGGACAGGACTCGAACCTGGGCACGTCTGCTTTGGAACCTGGTGCTCTAACCACTGAGCCATCCTGCCGCACAGCTCTCAATTATTAATATATTAGGACTACCAGCTATTTCAGTGGATAGTCGTTACTTGAGGCAGCAGTTGATGATTTACAATCACACTTAGTTTGAAAGTCAAATTGCGAAAAATTATTCAGAGCCGTAGCATGAAGTGTTCTAGCCTGCTATCGCATAGCCCGCACCGTCCCTGTCAGTCGTCGCAATGATCATTCGATTCTTTGCCATCGTAACATCATACGCGGTCTTCAGTAACATAAAGGAGACAGATTCGCCTCCAGAAACCCAGCCAGTCACCAACAAACAGATAGGTATCTCCCTGATGTCAGCCCTAACAATTGGTGTATAAATCATTGTATATGAGGACACAGAACTAGAAACTGCTTAGGAACGTTTCAAGATTGTATTTTGTGTGAATTTTTACGGTAACCCGAAGGCGGTTCTCCCAAGAACATAGTTCAGACACACAGAAATACACGTACAGGGAAAATAGGCTGGCGCGAATTACTTCTGTCACTTTGCAAACCGTGTTATTAATGGCTGTGACCGATCTACTCTCACGGGTCGCGTTCGCGGTTGTAACGCAGAATTTCTCAGTAAAATGCAGCACCGATATACAGTTAAAATTCGACAATGGTCAGTTATTAAAAGCATACTGCTTGTCGAATCTCCGAGTATCTCTGTGTTTACGTCGTCTTTTCTCGTAAACGGTTATCGTCGCGAACATTCCATATTGCGTATTAGGCCTAGATTGTTTTGCCAAGTGAGGTCTGATAATTGGTACAGCTAAAGGTAATTTGCCAGACCCAATTTCGAATATAAGTGTACTTACTTACCTTCCTTTGTTGTGGTGATCGTCTGGTTTTTTCATTTAAGTACAATGACTCCGAATCCGCTCATCTACGAATAAGTGACATCGTTAATAGCCTTTCGAAGATTACGAATATTAAAATATCAGATCCCATCAACACAGCTAGATTAACTATGCGGAACTACATGGCAACTAAAAGCCTGCCAGTTTGACTAGTTGCTGTAAGCCGGTATCATTCGTCCTAGTTCTAGTCCACGAGCATTGCCGATCCACATAGAAGCCAAACAACATGTTGGTGATTGGAGAGTATACGGTGATTATCGCGCCCTCACTTCACTTTTTATTTGTGTACTAATTTTGACTGATTACTGTTGTTAATTAAGTCTTATCGAACATTGGAGGATCACGTATACATGATCAACTGAAAGTTTAATTTATTCTTACGTAAGCTGTTCTTCTCGCTGATAGAGTTATTTGTTTATTTCATCAATATAAATTAAGTTATTATACTAGGTAAACTTTCGTTCAAGTAATTGAATAATTTACCTGCAGACGAGCAAAATAATGGTATTAAATCCTTATTTATAATGGGAATTTTTTAATTCAATAAATGCATAATTACTTTCGATTTTCCTACCCAGTCGGTCGATTCGGTTACGTACAATTTTAAAGAATGTTAAATTATCTCATGATTAACCTCTAGTTAATTTTATGGGGAAGCATTTTGTACGCATTTTGCATCGAAAATATAACCAATTTCTCAGCCTTTAGCTTACTTTACGTTAATTAGTTATTCTACGTTTCAAAGAAATTACAAATATTCACTTACGCATTGAGAATAACGGCCTCTTAATAGTTTAGGCCATGGAGGACCAAAAGGATCTGGCAAAGTCAATTTAGAAAAAATAGTGTGATCTCATTCGAAGCTCAGTTCTTTCTTATTACTTAACATTGGCATAAGACGTATTCTTTAAATCAAGTTTGCGAGCTTGAAGTAAACACCAATCCAATTGTATTTAACCAGTCGTCGAACAACATAACAAGACTACCGCCAGCCGCAACGCACTGACGCGTTTCGACCTTCCATGATCACCATCAGAGTACGACGGCAAACTGACTATCGAGGATCAAACCGCATTGAATATATATGGAAATCAAATTTAGATATGCGGCTCTCACCTCTAGCAGTCTCGCATACATTGAACCTGACTGGAAATGTCGGCTGCATAATTTCTATGCAATCACGAACATTAACTGTTTGCATCTTTCGCCTCATATACATATATAGCCAAAACAATTAAACAATAATTGGTTGCGCGGGTGGTGGTAACAATTCTTTAAAACAAGTTTGCGAGCATGTAGCAAAACACTAATCTCAATTTATTTAACCAGTCGTCGAACAACATAACAAAACTACCGCCAGCCGCAACGCACTGACGCGTTCCGACCTTCCTTGATCATCATCAGAGTACGACGGCAAACTGACTATCGAGGATCAAACCGCATTGAATATATATGAAATCAAATTTAGATATGCGGCTCTCACCTCTAGCAGTCTTGCATACATTGAACTTGACTGGAAATGTCGGCTGCACAATTTCTATGCAGTCACGAACATTAACTGTTTGCAGCTTTCGCCACATATACATATATAGGCAATACAATTTAAACAATAATTGATTGCGCGGGTGGTGGTAACAATTCTTTAAATCAAGTTTGCGAGCATTGAAATAAACACCAATCCCATTCTATTTAACCAGTCTTCGAACAACATAACAAAACTACCGCCAGCCGCAACGCACTGACGCGTTTCGACCTTCCATGATCATCATCAGAGTACGACGGCAAACTGACTATCGAGGATCAAACCGCATTGAATATATATGGAAATCAAATTTAGATATGCGGCTCTCACCTCTAGCAGTCTTGCATACATTGAACTTGACTGGAAATGTCGGCTGCACAATTTCTATGCAGTCACGAACATTAACTGTTTGCAGCTTTCGCCACATATACATATATAGGCAATACAATTTAAACAATAATTGATTGCGCGGGTGGTGGTAACAATTCTTTGCGGTTTGATCCTCGATAGTCAGTTTGTCGTCGTACTCTGATGATGATCATGGAAGGTCGAAACGTGTTAGTGCGTTGCGGCTGGCGGTAGTTTTGTTATGTTGTTCGACGACTGGTTAAATACAATGGGATTGGTGTTTACTTCAAGCTCGGTAACTTGATTTAAAGAATTGAGTACCACCACTCGCGCAATCAATTATTGTTAAATAAGACATATTGTCGGCTTCTACCAATGGATAGCTAGTAAGCACGAGCCGCTGCCTCAACGAAATCGCAAATTTCGGTCGCGCAGAATCGGTTGTTTTCCTGTATTTATATAAATGAGCTGGACTACTATATACTTCATGCTAAAAGTGTAAATGCCCTATAGTAGGTTCGCCATTCTGTGGGACTGGTTAAAAATGAATTCAAGTTTACTTTGAGCTCACCACCTTGACTTAAGTAAATGCCTTGCTTGGTCTCCGATTTCGTTGCGCATCAACTTGGCTACAAGCAATTTGGTCTATTATTTTCAAACCTATAATAGTTAGCAGAGGTAAAATTTGAAACTAAAAATTTTAATTGATAAAAAGAGCTCAAAGCATCTAATGTTCAGGGTGTCCAAACGAGGGCGTGAATTTTTCCACCTACGCACAATAAATACGAAAGTAGATACCGTTATAGGGCTTTTATAGGATTACGCTATCTATAGCTTATTTTGCAAAAACAATGAATGTTTCTTTTTTTACCAGATTAACGAAATGCTATCATTTAGAAACATAAGTGATCATGAATACTAACACTTAATTTATGAAAACTTTTCTCCGAAACAGATGCACGCCAGTATGTGGATAACTTGGGTTTCTCACAATCGTCTCCGCCGTTCCATCATGTGATGCAGTCGCCCACGGATCCGCAACGATTACAGATCACATCGACAACACCGATTGCTTATCAACCAACTGGTTCAAGTGTACACAAGAATATACCCATGGTCGAAACAACATTCCGACAAAGCTGTTCGCCCCGGATAAACACGACTTCGCCTAGCCAAAATACACCTTTAGCTGAGATGCAGATACACCCAAGGTACATGACACCAATTCAACAGACAGAAAAGAAAACATCCTTGCCAGTAACATCAGCACCATGGATTAGTTCTGCTGACTCAAGGAGTACTGCAATTCATTTGATGTCACAACAGTATCCTGTTTTGCCCCGCGAACAACAACAACAGCAGCAATATATTCCTAATGTTGCATATCCTTCACAGATGTACGAAACAGTTGCGGTGCCATTCACACGCAGTTCCGGCACTGGTTCGCTGCCGCAATCACCAGTACGTCAACATCAGGGCACTGATGCTATGATAACACGTCAAGTACATCAGAAAACTTATCCTGTGGTAATAGCTCTATTTTCAACTATCTGTTATATTTTAATTTTCTATTATTTCAAAATATATCAAATACTAATGACTGTTGTGTACATATGTATAGTGTATATACATCTAACTGAAATATAAACTTATAGATTCAATGAAGCAAGTAAAATAAGGACTTCACTGTGCATGCACCCTCATAAAGTAAAAGTATGCACCCACATATGTTATGTGCCCGACATAATTTTGGCTATTTACCCTACAAATGTTGCATGAAAGACAAAACCCCAATGCTATCTTCATTCAAAAGTATCCACAATTATAATTGGCATTGTGGTTAACCTTATTTAGGCAGATACCAGAAGAGATTGAATTCGCGCTTGTCGAAGCACATATCAATCTGGTGTGTTCAAAATAGGTAGTGTTGCGCCTACATCTATAACCAAGTTTGTCATTATGTGCAATGAGTATGCGAAACCAACGTAATGCATTCAATTTTAACTGAGACCAAACGTGTCTGCCCGCTCCTCTATTTAGTGGCCTTGGCTATAAAAAGAAGTTGGTAATTGCGCAACACAGCCAATGCATTGGCATTATCACGGAACTACTAAAGCAACATGTCAAATTACGTTTGCTTTTATATGTATATGTGGCGAAAGCTGCAAACAGTTAATGTTCGTGACTGCATAGAAATTGTGCAGCCGAAATTTCCAGTCAAGTACAATGTATGCGAGACTACTAGAGATGAGAGCCGCATATCTAAATTTGATTTCAATATATATATATATATATATATATATATATATATATATATATATATATCTAAATATATATCTAAATTTGATTTCCATATATATTCAATGTGGTTTGATCCTCGATAGTCAGTTTGCCGTCGTACTCTGATGATGATCATGGAAGGTCGAAACGCGTCAGTGCGTTGTGGCTGGCGGTAGTTTTGTTATGTTGTTCGACGACTGGTTTAATGCAATGGGATTGGTGTTTACTTCAAGCTCGCAAACTTGATTTAAAGAATTGCTTTTGGTTCTTTCATCTAAGCATTACGATCTCTTAACAGACAGTGTACTACCTTTAATATACTGACAATCAACACACGAATTATAGTATGAAGACACTTCACCGAAGTGTTCGTGAATACTTTCGTATGCAGCCCGGTTCTGCATCAACGAAGCAGAATCGCAGGAAGAGACGCATTGAAACCGTGAAAATAAGTTTTATATGATTCCTTTTATCTGACAGAGCCAAAAATTAATTTTAATTCATGTAATGTTTGACAATTATTAACATAGGATACCCAATCCTTCGCATTATCTGCAAATTCATATATTAATTGACGATGGTTTGGGTTAAGAACATTGAAATGCTCGTGTTGGTACAAGCTATGGTGCGGGTCTGCAAATTATTTAGAATAAGTTTTGATTTCAAAAATAAATATAACCAGGAAGTCAGTTTTGTTCCAGATAAATTAGAATGTTACTTTTTGTACCGGCTACGCACCCAAGTCGGAAAAATGGAATATGCGAAATAACAATTCTTTTGATTTAAAAACATCATTCTTAGTCAGCGAGTATCTGCCTATTAGCGTTTTGACAGCAAAAGCTTTAAATCAGTTTTGACAACGACTATTATGCACATTCAAACCTAACGATCCAAACGTGCTCTCTCGTATTTGTGTGTGTGTGTATTTTGGTGCGTTTGTTGTTATGTGGCTCACCTCTGATATGTGCAGGCGCATCATACATCCCCAACGTTATTGCCTTTCCCGTCGACGGCCACTTCACAAGCCTATATGCCGACATCAGAGTTGCCTCGTTTCCCGGATGCACAGCCTATTCAAGCTCAGTCATTTTCAACTACGACGTCTCCGGCGGTAGTAATGCGGCGGGACGATCAAATGCGAAATGTTCGTCTGGTAATGAATACAAATGAAAAATCGCATCATCTGCAGCAGCGTAATTTTACTGCGACGAATCAGTTGACTACATCGAGTCGATACCAAAATCAGTTGCAAACTGAAAGTTCGATGCAAAGTCAACATGCCTCAGCACAATCCACTTTCGAAGAGAACGCGCGACAAACCAGAATGCAGCAGCAACAAACTAGCTATCGTCATCTTCAACAACAGCATGTGAGTTTATGCCATTAGGTATTGGTTAGAACATTCGCAATTGTATCTTTTTAGTGCACGACTAGTCTGGTTCGGATGGACCCTCTTCATTTCCAAAATACAGCTCCGCTTATTTATATATTCATGCTTGCGAAAATCTAATTTATTTACGTTTGCGTATTGGTCATGATGTCCATAATAAAAAGTAAGCGAACATAGGACTGGAAGGATGAGCTAGAACCAGCATTAGCAAAAAGGCGTTTTGTCACGTACACACGTGTTTCACACTATTTGTAACCGGCAAAGCAATCTAAGCACACTGCATATTTGTCCAGGAAATGTGGATCAATTACACGGTGAAGTCTTCAATTATTTTGCGAATAAAAAATCGTAGTAGAGTCAACTTATTATAAATTATTTCGCAATTTGACTTTGAAGGGACAAATTTATATATATATATATATATATATATATATATATATATATATATATATATATATATATATATATATATTCCTTTGTCAGAATGAGTTGAAATTTGCATCAGCTGGAAAATGCAATTCATCCAGTAGACCGGTTTCGTCCTAATAATGAACTCAACAAATTCTGTCCAATATTTGCCGCGGACGGGACTCGAATGGAAGCAGAGATTCTATCCACTGAACTACCTATGCCACGAACTACACGCATTTTGAAGTCACATTTCAACTCACGTTTATGTTTAACCTTTCCTTAAGTATGAACCTTTTACTAATCTCCTCAGACCTGAAGTTTTATCTAGCCACCCTCGATCTGCAATTATTCAAATGACACGATGGCAATTGAGGAAGGTATACTGATTTAAAGTTTATTGGCTGAATTTTTATTATGTGTCTTTTTTCATTATAAACCGAACATCTGGTCCGCAGCAAATTATGCATAATACTTGAAGTCCTCAAAAGAATAGTGATATTGCTTATATTGACTCTGCTACATTTTTGAATCTTATTTCTTTTATAATTGCTATTGTTCTTGCTGTTTATCTTGTTAGTGTTGGATAAATTCTACTTTAAAAAAAAATAATAGCACCAAAACATTTTTATATTGTAAAATAAATTCTCTGAAGTTAACCAACACATGTTATGTATTGTAAAACTCAAAAAAGTTGAAGTAATATTATAGCTAAAATTTTCATAATTATTACTAAATACTTAGTTTATTCCGATGTTGCTGAAATTAATTATTTTATAATTATCAAGTAAAATGCCATGGAAATAGTTTATATTCCTATGATACTCTAGAAACAATTTTAAGCTAAAACACAAATGTGTAAAACAATTACCAGTTCTATGAAGCTAAGGATGTTCCATTAAGCCTGAAAGTCATAATTAGATTATATATATATATATATATATATTCTTATAATTAGGAAAACACAAATAACAAAGCGGATAAAGGCCATTTATTTCGTGAATACTACTCATCTCATACAATCATACATATTTATACATTTTGGGTTTTCAATTTATTATGCTAGTGGTAACAAATCTGACTCGTTTTTACTGCTGTTTCTTGTTTTGACTAGTTGGTGAGTGTGTATGTGTTTGTGTTTGTGTAATGTGTGTTTGCATGTAAAGGTCATTCTCGCAGTATTGCGAAGTGATGTCTGAGATCTTGTCATTATTGTTTTGATAGCTTGAGAATTAACTATTTGTGCGCATTGTTCACTGTTACATATACAAGTGCTATTTTTCCCAGTATAGTTGATCGTTTCACCTCGTTGCGCAAAGTTGTCGTTTTCACGTGGTAACAGCGCCAGTGTGGATTGCAGTGTTAAACGCTCACATTGTTTGGAGACTTCTGTCATCGTATGTGCCTCTGTTATTTCCACTTCAGTTTTTTGCCAATCCGATTGTACGTTTGTTGATTCTAGTCGAGGGCCTGTTTGTTCTTGGCTGGATACTAGTAGATTGTTGTTGAATTTTGTTATTCTTTGCCAGTCGATAAGGATATCATGTTGATGAAACTTTTGAATATTAAGGTCAGGTGCTTGTTGTTTTATGTAAAGGGCTTCATAGATAAATAATAATTTTTCTGATTTTGGTTTATGTTGAATTGTGAAATTGGTCGAATTGACAGGGTGCCCCGTTGCCAATATATGATCGGAAATAGCTGATTTTCCTGACGGTGCCAAGCCTTTATTAATCAATTTCTGCGGCAAATGTTGCTGGATTCTGCTTATCAATTGCTTCTTCGTACGTCCGATATATGTGCTACCGCACATACATGAGAATTTGTAGACTATGAATGATTTGGAGAGAATTGGCAATTGATCTTTGGCATCCAACCTCATGATTCTCTGTGTACTAAATGTCATATTAACTTTAACATTGGGAAAGTTGTCCTTAGTTATTCTATTCAGCCGCCGTGCAATTATTGAGGCTGGTACGTCGCCTCTAAATGGTAAGTTTAGGAAAACCTGCTTGACGGTATCCTCTCTAGTACGAATCTGCTGTGGTCTGATGTTGACATCAATGAAACGCTCTGGGTAGTTGTTCATTAGCAAAATTTTCCTGAGGTAGCCCAGTTCTTCCTCAATCTTGTGTTCAGAGCAGATCTTCCTGATTCTGTTTGCTAGGCTGTTTACTAAGTTTCTTTTGTGGGATTTTGGCACACTACTGTTGTAGTGAATGCATTGTCCGGTGAAGGTGGATTTTCTATGTAAGGCCAGTGTCAAATCTCCGTTTGCTTCTCGAGTGAGTTTGATGTCAAGGAAGGGAAAACTGTCGTCTTTCTCTACCTCGAGAGTGAATTTGATGTCTGGATCGACTCCATTTGCTTGTTTGAGGATTTCGGAAGGGTCTGCTGCTTCTGAGATGAACAACAAGATATCATCTACATACCTTTTGTAGAGTGCGCACTGGTCAATTATACCTTTTAGGCTCGTTTTTTCCAGGTGATACATGTATACATCTGCCAGGAGGGGTGCGATGCAACTTCCCATAGCTACACCATTGATCTGACGGTAGTATATCCCTTCGAATGTAAATTGCACGTTTTTAGTACATGCTAATATGAGGTCTTTGATGTCATTGGTGTCTATAGGGAAGTCAAAAAACTCATTTTTGATGAGGTCACACAAGATCTCCGTTGTCTTATCCAGTGGTATGTTTGTAAATAAGGATGAGACGTCAAGCGAGACCATTTTATTCTGTAGGATGTTCTTCCCCTTCAATTCATTTGCTAGTTCGAAGGAGTCCTTGATAGTGTTAGCGTTTATGATGCTCCGTATTGGTTCAAGTAGTTTGCAGAGAAATTTGGCTGGTTTATGTTGTGGAGCGT
>JAQBSW010006013.1:0-52107 GCA_029291075.1 Eudiplozoon nipponicum
ATTCGTTTCGTGCTTACTGGCGACTCATCAGTAGGAGCCGGTATTACGCCCTTTAACCACTATATATTTGGATGAAGAATGTGGGATAATAGGAGGGTACAATCTCCTAGACGAATGTGTAAACCTGCAATAGTGAAGCTAACATCATATAAAGTCTACGACAATGCGACTTCAACGCTAACTCACACTATATAACATATATACCGAGTCTGTAAAGGATACTAACACTATGGCTATTGTGTCAGTAACCGATACCAAAATTATAGTACCGCAAAGGTACATGGTACTAACACTATGGTTGCCGAGTCGGTACATGGTACCAACATGATGGATATCAATGTATGCTATAGTTCACCGAAATTGAGAATTACAACTATTTCTGAACACCTGTTACTCCAGTAAATCCATACACTCTGGCGTTGATCGATATCAGTTATCACATTTCGCGGTAAGCATGACATCATTCAATTCAATATATAACAGTTAAATACTGTTTGTTGCGAAGAGCTAATATATATGCAAGTATGTATTAGGTGTTGCGAACCTAGTAACAAATTAGTTCAGTTGTGACCAGAAGGATAAACCAAAGGCAGCATGAACGGAAAGTATAATCTCATGAGTATATTGCTAGCTGTATTTATCAAACGCTTTTAACCTTTTTTAATGTACAGACATTAACTATTCGAATCTAATTGCATTTTTTGTATAATAGTTGTATAGTGAAATAATTATTGAGTAAAATTTTGAGCATCGCATTTTTTGTCAGAAAATTTTTCCGTTCTGCTAGGTGAATATTTCTATGCTTCATTTAGATAACCTTCGTTTAACGTTAATTTTTTATCTTCGCACCGTACCGCGAAATAAAGAATTTACAAAATATAGTTAATTATATATTATGAAAATATAAACTTAATTTAGAAAAAAATTAAATATTTCCATCTGTGAAGAATTCTGACATTTCCAGACAAACAAAGCTGAATTCAGTTGTGAATATAACTCTACCAATATTAAATGAATAAATCTTTCATTATTAGAAGTAAATGTTTTCCGAAGAATGTAACAATTCAGGTTCAGTAGACAATTTCTTCAGAGCTCAGTGATCCTGATGTTTCATCATTTGACGTGTTACCAGAGAGACTACTTCCACTATAGAAGTCATCAGAAAGTGACTCACTAGATGTAATCGATGTGCTTATCCCACCATCTTCAGTCGACGTTGGCTCGGAAGATTCATTTTCTGAGTTCTCTTCTGATGTGCTACCTTCATCGGTATATGAATCAGAATAAAATTCACCTGAACCAGACGTGGCTGTTTCGGAATCTTCTAAAGAGTATGATGATCCTGATGACATTTCATCAGTGTAATCACTTCCACTATTGCTGTAATCATAAGCTGAGTCACTAGATGAAACCATCGTGCTTGTTCCCGAATCATACTCAGTTGACGCTGGCTCGGAAGATTCATTTTCTGAGTTCTCTTCTGATGTGCTACCATCATCGGTATATGAATCAGAATAAAATTCACCTGAACCAGACGTGGCTGTTTCGGAATCTTCTAAAGAGTATGATGAGCCTGATGACATTTGATCAGTGTAATCATTTCCACTATTGCTGTAATCATAAGATGATTCACTAGATGATTCGCTGCCTTCAACTGTATCTTCTACGGAATAAGATTCACCTGAGCCAGACGTGGATGTTTCGGAATCTTCTAGAGAGAATGACGATCCTGAATTTTCACTTGATGACGTTTCATCACTGCCACCACTTCCATTATAGCTCTCGTCATAAAGTGATTCACTAGATGAACTCGTGTCGCTTATTCCCGAATCATCGTCGGATGACATTGGCTCTGATGATCCAGTTCCCAGATTTTCTTCTGTCTCGCTTCCTCCATTTATAGTGTCCGCGTTATTATATTCACTAGAATCATACGTGGTTGTTTCGGAATCTTCTAAAGCGTATGAAGTTTCTGAGGTTTCACTTGACGACGTTTCATCACTGTCACCACTTCCGTTATAGCTGTCATCGTAAGCTGATTCAGTAGTTGTAGATGTTACCAAATCTTCTTCAGCAGACGTTGGCTCGGAGGATTCATTTGTTGCGTTTTCATCTGATACGCTATCGACGTCACTATTTTCTGAAGAATCGAATTCATAATATGAAGTCGCTGAGGTTTGATCATCAAGCTCACTTCCACTGACATTTTCACCTTGACTAACATGACTATTTTTATTGTTAAATTGAGAACTTGGCAGACTGCTTGCAAAGCCTGAACCGTGGTTCTGGCTTTGCCGCAGGCCAGTTGGAACAGAACTCACAGTATTGGCATGGAGAGCAGCCAACGAGACAACTATCAACACCACGAAATATGTAAGCTGCATTTTGTTATGCTGAGAGACAACTAATTGTCGCTTTGTTTCTGATTAACCCATTTGTTCACTTTGTTTTATATGGTTAAATTGGCTTACTACGCGAGGCAGCAGTGTTGCTGACAACGCTGGATACATGGCGACTCATTTGTGATTACGTGAGTTGCTCAACTGTGACGCGCAGCGGAGACCAGCCTACGCTAAATCCAGTTTAGTGCAGACAAGTCATGCATACCTGGGGTGGATCAATCGAAGATAGTATGAGGACGTTAATTAGTCACAGCAGGGTAAAATCTTCATGGCGAGAACACGACTGTTAGCATTAACGGCCGGTAATAAAGCGTTAACACTTTTCTTACACTTAATCTCTGCACTGCAACGCAGGTAACTCTTTGCACTATGTTGAGTATATTAGTAATTATGCTAAATTTTATTATCATTTAAGTCCGACAGCTTAGATCTGAACATTTTGGTTTATAATCTAGTTTATTTTTTATCACAAATATGCACAAAGTCATCATCTTTTTGCCTTACCCTAGCATGCGAAAAACTACGATCAAGGTGTCTAGTTTAAGATTTGTTAAGTTTCAATGTTGTTAAAAGGCGCAATTAGTTTGAATGCATGTTGTAAATGAAAGACAATGCAATTGCAAATCATTCTACTTGGCGTTCGCGTTATCAAATTGCGTAAACTTGTTATTTGTTGCAATAATTTTGCGTATTCTAATTATGTTTGACGCGTATCAAACGCGTGTGGGGAAATATTCTAAATAAGTTTGTGCAAAAAACCTTCTCATGTTAACATGTTTTCATCGCTGGTCTGCAAGGCAGGAAACGCTTCGTTACATGACGATGTGAAGAAAAAAAACTGTTGTTTGTTGCATGACAAGATGAATTACGTGGATGATTAACAATTCTACAAATCGCATTAATTATTGGAACAATATGTCGCTTTTTTGTGGTTTCGCAGGTACACCTGGTGTCTAGTCGTTTTATTTAAAAACTTGGCCTAAAATAATCATCGGATAGATGGAGTTGTGAGTCGAATACTCAGACATGCAATAAACCAACAGTTGAATCGATTGCACAAGTCTCCCGTTCGGAAGACGTCTAAAACTTTCGCGACCACACTCGGATTAACTAGGATCCAACCGCACTGAGTGCACGGCATAGAAAACCGGAAATCGAGGCCAGCCCCACATCGAAGTAAAATTACCGTAGGTCGCAGGTAAGGACGCGTTTGGACCTTTTGCTGGTCATCGTCAGATCACGACGTCAAACTGACTAGCAAAAATCAAAATACCGACACAAATACAAGGAATGCAAAATAAGATCCGCCATACTAACCGTTAGAAGTCTTGCATGTTTTTCTAATCCGTCGCGAAAAATACATTTTTGCAGCTTCCGCTATACCTTCGTAAGTAATATAGTTATAAAATCCTTGAATGCACGGGTGTTAATAAGACAAATCTAACAAAACTTTGAGAGAGTATGTTAAGTATCAACCAAAGCTCATATATGATTTGTCGTTCGATCTTTGTTAATCTGTTTGCCAACCAGCTCTGATTATGGCCAGAAAAGGTCAAAAAAACACGTCGCAGTTTAGCCGTGTTTCGCACCTGTCATAACGAAACACAAATGATGTAGGAAATGATTGTTGGTTATTATGGATGCATTTTCAGAATAAATCAATAGCTTTGTCAACAAGAATGTGCACAAAAGAGATATGTTTAAGAAATGAAAATCGTCCACTTATTCTAAACATTGTGCGACTTTATTACGAAGTCACAAGTTTCACGTGACTGTAAAGTGTTGATTATTGACATAATGAGTTGCTCGTTCCATTCACTTTGCTTATATTCGGCATGCGTGTGTGCAAAACGATGTACCGCGTTGTCAGTTTTGTTAGCGTTCACAGGCAGTTACTTGTTTAATTGCATTTCACACTTATAAGTAATCGCACGCCGTTTCGAAGAGTGTGCAGTTTCTTACCTGTATTTCTGCACTTGGCTCAAATGTGATGCGCATTCGAACAATGTTTGAGACCTTGTCTGAGCTCATTAATCGGATCTCGCTGGTCTGCTTTAATTAGTTGAAGCCATGTTAGAATTCACACTTTGTAAATTCGATTAGTTTTTGGCAAATTTTAAAATGCCTATAGGTGACACTTAATTAACGCGTTAGTGCATCTTCTTTTTTAATCTACTAGGGTAAATTCGTCAAATTGACTATCTGATGCAGAGCTTTTCTCATATAATTGATATTTGTATTTGATGAGGAACACCTCAGAGTTCACAAAAATACGTTAAAGACATGGTTATTATCAGATAAATGTCTAAATGTCTCGAACGACGGCTTCCATGACTCGTGTGTGATGGGGCTGACATTTGGTCCTCAACATTGTCTCGTGGCATGTTCTAAGGCTCTACCGCATTCTTTGCTAATTATTCTAGCATACTCAAAGTTGCATACGTCAAATCTGAGGTGCGTAGTGTGTAAATATTGGTCGTTTTCTATGTAGCTTAAGTAAGGTTCGTCACAGGCCTCGTGAAATCTGCATTTAAACGACATTTAACAAGACAATGGCGTCTACATGGCATTTTTAGTCCAGCCAACCTTATGAGTTTCTAACTGGAATTGAGTAATACAATGTGTATTGGCGCAGAAATTTACCTCAATGCAGGTATCCTGAAAAAGGTGAAAAAGGCCAACTTTTCCAGAACTCAACTCGACTGCAGTATGTGGTATGTTATAAACCAAGGGGGGTTAAGCTGATTTAAACCCACACGATATGCAACAACAAAGAGGAAGCAGGAAATTCATTTTCTGGGGCACATTCAGACAGAAGTAGAATCAATTCACCGATTTATGCTCTATTCGTGTATCAACTTCGTTTTGTAATCCATCTGCGGCTGAATAAGTTTTCAATTAACTGCTTTCTCACAGTGTAGCCCTTATTCTATTCTTGCTTCGAAAATAGCCCGGAAATCCGCTTCGCTTTAAGCTTGATGCTTATAAACAATTTGTTCAGCTATTTCGATTAATCGATACTAACCGGTCAATCTATCGTCAAAGCGCTTCCCGAGTCGCCTCCTTCCCCCTCTCAAAGAAACGACACACACTTTATCCTAGAGAATAGAGAAAATCTGTTCTGAATAATTTCAGTGTTAAGAGCTGTTAGTGTTCAAAACAAATTTATTACACAACGTGTAACCCAAGTGATTTGTAGACGCAAATTACAAAGAAGTCATGGAGACGCTCCCTAGCACACAATGATTAATGATAAACTATCGCAAAACCGAAATGCACCTCACAAAATGTTTACTCGTAGAATTTTTTTAAATCGGTGGATATCCGTTTGTCTAAAACAAAATAGATGTTTGGTAAAAACTAAAGAAAACTCCTGATAAGCGTTCAGCCATCGATGTGTCCATCTATACACCTACAATAGTTTCAATGTAATTATGACGAAGAAGCGAATTGAAGAGCACCGTAGACTTAACGGAACTGGCAACAAAGTGAAAGATTCAACATTTGCTGAACATATTGCTTATAAAAATCACACAGCAAACCGAGCAAATAACCAAGTTCTTTAAAGGGATAACGAAAAAGTGTCACGGATAGCGGTAGCTGTTAGTTGCTATGCTCTTAACCTCCAGGTAAATAAACATGTTTTTACGTGAATTACATACGTAAGGATGAGTTGCTTGTGTGTGGGTATGCCTAGTTTTGTACGTTTCTCATTTCCTTTCTGTCGGTATATGATACACGTATTAATTAAAAATTAATCCCTCTTACTGTTAAAAAACCCTCTCTAAAATACAAGATATTGCAGCTGAGTTAAGTTCTGATGAAACATGACTTTTTTAAACTATGCTGTATAAATCGGCAATGTGATAAATTTATGTTTCAATTTGCAATCTACTTCTTAGATAACATTACTAATGAAAATGGCCAATCGAGATGACTGTCAACTTACGTAGGCCGATCAACGAGACCGTTAATTACTCGAACGAAAGTACATTGCAACATAGAAACCTGTTTCAAATAAAATGGTGAATAGGCGTCTACAATTGCGCAACACATCGTTGAAACCTCAAACGTATGTTCGCCAGACGTGGCAATGAAGTTATATATAAAATTTTAACAACAGAAATGCATAAGTTACATATAAATCTCTGTGGGACGACAGACTGCAGTATAATTTATATAAGAAGATAAATAATGTTCGAGCATTGAGTTTTACATTGTAGAGATGCATGCAATTTATCGGTGATTCGTTTATTTGCCACTCTCTCCAAGTTTAACGTTTCTTGGTACCCTTTCGATGTGCAATAAAAAAAATTTTTGTCAGATACAAGAAACGCTCCTTTCTCATTATCTCCTCAAATATATATTATTGAACATCTCTTTATATATACGTTGAAAGTCAAAATAAGATAGAATAAGGTAAATATGGAGAGAATGTGAAATAAAGGGACAACCAATCAATTTCGTGCGTCACCTCCAGTTCAAGCTCAATGCCTGAACATACTACTTCTGCTTGCATTAATCCGACTGCAATTTGTTTCTCCATAAAGTTTCGTATGTGGCTAACTCCATTTTTAATTTTTTTAGTAAGTATCTTAAATGATACGTCTGAAGAACAAACGTGTGAGGTTTCAAAATTTTCATTGTACCCTTCCTGTGTGCAAAAACAAAAAGAAATTTTATTATATCATATATCTGATAAAAATTTCTTTTTGTTTTTGCACACAGGAAGGGTACAATGAATTTTATTAAAGCTCGCATTTCAAAAGAATCTTTCAACATTTTGTTGCGCAATTATAGACGTCTATTCACCATTTGATTTAAAACAGGCGTTTAAGTTGCAATGTTCTCTCGTTCGCGTAATTAACCATCTGGTCGATCGGTCTACGTAAGTTGATCGACAACTTGCGCATGGATATTGGTAAACAATATTTGGAGTTGACATTAACGGCTGCTTCTCTTTGATTGCTGGTAACGGCAAGTGTATTACCTAAAATAACACAGACTTGATTTCGCTGCATTAAAGGCGCGTGTTAATTCCGCTTCAACTTTCTTTTGTGCTATTCGGGAAACTGCATCCCCCTTAAATGGGATGTTCAGGTCACTTTGATTGCTGGTAACGTTAGGTATACAGTTTCTGTTTTGTTTTGCCTTTTGATATATATATATATATATATATATATATATATATATATATATATATATATATATATATATATATATGATTGTTTTCATTTGTAGATACTTGAGAATAAAATGAGAAAGGAACGGTACTTTTATTTGATAAAGGTCTTGTTTATTTTGTACATGAAAAGAATACGATGTATACATGTAATACATACACCTCGTATACGTTTGTGACACATTAAGCCTAAAATATGAAATCTTAGGCATGGAATAAGCTATATAATGTTAACACAAAATATGACTCTCTTTAAAGCGTTTGCAGTTGTGCTCTTATGATGACCGCGGAAGGCCGAAACACGCCAGTATTTTCGCATTTATCCAAAGAAGGCAAACTTTATTTAATGTGTGCACACATTTTGTGGATTCTGCTCTTCTGGCGAAAAAAATTTTAATTTTTGTACTTTTCGGCCAGTAAATCAGATTATAAGCTGGAGAAACAGGCTACTGTGCACATTTAGACATATTTCTAATAATGATATGAGGTAATAAATGTTTTGCGCATTCGAATAATAACTCTTCTACAACCGTTGTCGTTAAATGTGATAAAATGATAAGACCAGCTAAACAGATTTGATAACTTTTAAAGACATCTGGACACTTTGATGGTTGCACCGGTGCGGACAAGTGCAACTCTAGCACTGCAGCCGATAGGACAAGAACAACGGCGGAATAGCAGATCGGGAGTCAAAAAGGAAAAGGCAGATTCATTAGCCTGTAAGCCGAAGAAATGAAGATTTTACAAGTTTGCCCATAGAGCTATTACTTAAATGTAAGAATAATTTTGTCACATAGTAGTAGCAGTGAATAATTGATGAAATCACCATCATATAAGGTGTAACTATTTAGGTAATTTATTGAATATACATGATGAGACAAAAGGCCAACAAATGTCATAATAGACATAGGAAATATTTTTTATGATTAACTGTTTGTAATTTGCGATAAAATGTGTACACATTTTAAGCTGCAAATTAATTTAGAGATGATTTGGTAGACCGAACTGATAGCGTTGGAGGAAAAGGGTGTTTTAACAATATTTTTCGTCTTTACTGGCTTTCGATTAGCTGTAGATAATTGGTGTACCTTTAAATTGATGGCCCAAAAACTAGCCAGGATCCGTAATGCTACTTGATTAGTAGTAATTGTTATCACCTCCCGCGCAACCCATGTTCGTTTAATTATATAAATTTTTAACTCAGTACCACTTCTCCATGTGGAGTGTTTTCTGTTGAACCTCCGCAATTTGTGTTCGCGGGTTGTAGCATTACACTATCAGTTTTGCAAAATTACGTTTGATCCCCATTTACAAGTACGCATCTAGTTTGTCTTCTCATTGGCTGGGTTCGGATTCGATCCTTTCTTCCGAAGGCTTCAACATCGTTTGTACTAACTACTGGAAATGAGGTCCGATCTAATCTGTGTGGGAAAGTTTGAAGGCGTAAATCTTCGCGCTGATTTTTTGGTTATAGACGTAATCTAGCATATAAAAATATTTCATATAATTATTGGGGGAGGCACAAAGTATTTCCAAGATAAAGGCAATCTTGAATGATGATTTTACATCCGTTTATCCTAGTTATTATGAGTTTAGCCAATAAAAGCCTGAATGTATAATTTACTAAGACAACGTTGATTGCGCAAGTGGGAAAATCAATTATTAAAATCGAATTTTCGGTCTAGAGGTAAGCAATAAGTAACTATATTGCCAGGCTTAAGACAAAGTGAAATATAACAGACCAGATGAAAAAAATTATCTATAAGCTGCAATCAATTACTGTCTTGCAATATGCTAAATACAAAAGAATCAGTGTTTTAGCGGAACTCGAAAATCTGAGTTGGAGTAACATTTTCTCCTACGAAATCAATGATTTTTCTGTTGTATAAATTATGGAATTTGACAAATCGTTATTCATTCCTCAAGTGAATCCAAAAATTTGAAAATAAAAATTATTTCTGCGAATTGTTAGAGGATAATGTATCTTCTTCAATCAAAACCTGTGAATTAAAAATGTAAATGTTAAAAAACATTAGTATAATCAATTTCCCGCGAAGTCTTATGCACTTGCGTAGTACTTGTAAAGCCTAAACTACAATCGAAATAAATGTTTAAAAATATAATAAATAAAATACACGTATTCAAAAAGTAAACTAAGCCAAACAAAAATATAATTAATTGCAAATTCTTTCATTAAAACGTTTAATGTGATTAAGTGTTCCTTCTGCAAATTTGTAACCGTAAAATTTTGATTGAAGCAATTAAAAGAGACAAATTGAGCAAATTTATTCTGCATCCCATTGAATTATAAATTGAAAAACGATTTTTAGCACATTTTTTATTAATTAAATATTGCTTAATAGATTACAATGTGCGAAATTAGAAAAACGCAAAATAATTAGACTCTGCGAGAGAGACATTCTACACATTCCTTGCCTTTAAAAAGTATTGAAAATTTCGTCTCGTTAATCCATTTTCCGTCATCCTGCAATGATGATTACGAAATGTCAAAACGCGTTGACACACGTGTGTCTCACGTCCGTTTTGCAATGTTGCATAATTTGTTGTTTACGCTCGAATTGCTGAAATCTAAATCGCGCACATCTGAGTTTGATATTTTTCTACACGTGCACAATTAACTATGGCTTAATTGCATAGTTCATACACACTTGCGTCGAATGCTGCAAAAGGGTTATTTTTGAGATCTGCACAGAAATTGGGCAACCGAGATTTCGCGTCTCGTGCAGTGTTTGCCAGACTACAAGGGCTAAGAACCGCATATCTGATTTTCCCTACCTTATTAATAAATTATGGTTCGATCCTCGCCTGGCAGATCTGCTTTGTGCTCTGAAGGTTAATATAGAAGCGTGAAGACACGCGTAAGGAAGTGCTAATCACGGCAGTTTTGCTATTTTGTGCGGTGTTTTGTTTACAATTGAATAAGTGTTTGTCTAGAAGTCACAAACATGATTTCGTGAATTGCTTTCACTATTTGCGTGTGAGTGTATAAATATTTGCCTGTGTAATAGGCTGCAAACGTGTTATGTTCATTACTGCATAGCAGCTAGTCAGCCAACACTTCTAGACGGATACAAAGGTTGTAATTTTCAGTACTTTCGTGAAACTATAGCATACATTGAAATCCATCGTGTCGGTACCATGAACCGACTCGAAAAAACCTAGTTTTAACATCATGTACCTTTTTGGTAGCACAATGTTGGTATCGGTAATTGACACAAAAGCCCTAGTGTTGGTATCCTTTACAGACTCGGTATACACAATTACGAATATATTAGCTCTTCACAACAAACATTATGCAAATTATTGATTTTTTGTCTAAACTAAGGAAGTTGACAATCATTTTGCATCCTCTAAGTGAAACCTGCCATACAGCAATAATTAATTTTTCCTAAAATTGTAAACTAATGAACTATATCATTTGAATTAAAAAATAATAATTGCATAATCGAAAAGTCGATATTTCGTTCACACTTGCATAATTACAATAAAAATAATAATTGGTTTCTCATTAACTTAGCACCACTACTATAAAGTGAACATCGACAAATTGAAATAATTAACAATTAAAATGTCTTTCATTTAAAAATTTATGGCAACAAAGATTTCCTTTTTAAATAGTTGAAGCATCACATCTTGAAATAAACAATTATTATAAACAATTTAAGCAAATTGTTGCGCATATTAATGAAGTCAAAAATGAAAAATAATGATCTTGGTAATGTTCTCTATTTATTAGTTGTTTCTTGATAAATTTCAGTCCACAAAATGAATAACGCGTAGATTAGCAGTACACGGTGATTTTTCATAATTTAAATAGGCATTGTGGTTTCATCCCCCATATTCAGTAGTCCATCGAGTACTGGTGATAAACTTGGATTGTCGAAACTCGTCAGTACGTGTATTAATATGTTCTGCAAATAATTTAGAATGTTGGTGACTTTTATTTCAAATCCATTATCTTGATACATTTTCATCTAACTACGAGGTTCGTTTTACCTCGTCACCTCAAATAGCCCGACATCTTTGTGTAGATTAAACGAACATTGGTTGCGCGGGCGGTGATAAAATTTACTTTAAATAAGATTCTAGATCATAATATTAACATCTGACCAATTAATTATTTACATATGCCAGTATAAACAAAGAATTGTATAAATTAGAAAAGGCAATTCATTCAGTCGTCTGGTTTGTTTATTTATATTTATGTTGAGCTCATATGACATCCATTTAGAACCAAAGTTCCAACTAACCGTCCATAATCTGCTGTTACTGAACAGAAACCTCACTGTTTGGCGAAGTGGTATTGAAAAGAAGATTTATATCATTAATCGAACTTTGGTTGCACAGGCTGTGATAACGATTACTTTTTAATCAAGGTTATGATCTTGATATAAACACCTGACCTATTATGTACATACATTTGTTTATATAATTAAACGAACATTGGTTGCGCGTGTGGTGATAATAATTATTATAATCAAGATTGCGGTCTTGATATAAACACCTGACCCATTAATTGCTTACATATGTCAGTATTAACTAAGAATTGTATAGTGTAGAAAAGGCAATTCATACAGTACACCGGTTTCGTCCTTATTGGCAACTCATTTTGGCCAGTACATGATGAGTTCCCAATAAGGACGAAACCGGTCTACTGGATAAATTGCCATTTCTACACTATACAATTCTTAGTTAATACTGACATATGTAAGTAATTAATGGGTCTGGTGTTTATATCAAGACCGCAACCTTGATTATAATAATTTGTTTATATGACTGTATTGGTGATAGAAACACAATTCTTGTGGATATTTGCATGAAACCATTAATGTCTTCACCACGGTGATGCATTAAGATATTGCAATGGCGTTGACATTTTGAAATCGGTCTGTTTCAATAGACTGCATCTTAACCGATGGTTACTTTGTATGATCCAATTTCACAATATGATGCACTGTAATGAGCTGAGTATTCCGTCTATCAACTATTTCTATCATTAATTTGTAATTTTGGTCAAGGACCTTGGTTAAGCCGTATTGTCAATTTAACGTTCGCATTAGTATAAATCTTCGTAATATGTGTAGGCCGGTATAAAATCAGAAAACACAGAATGTTATGTAGACATCTGCTCAAATTCATCCAGAGGAAGTCAAAATGATATTGCAATGCTGCTTTCGTACGCGAAAGATCATCGTAGGATTAAGCGTTAAATCTCAGTAAATGAATTAATACGTCTTTGCTTTTAATTTTAAAGAAATGAGGGAGAAATCATGTAATTGAAAGAGGAGTTAAATCGTACGGCTATCCTTTCAAATCAAAAATACATTTTCGACATTCATCTAACACAGATGATTTCTAACTATGCAGAGAAAAATTGTTGAATCTGAGACTAAAGTTTCGACAAGACACAAACGAAACCAGTAGATCATTGCATAATCTAAATAAATGTCACCGCGACCTACATTAAAGAGGATTTATAGCAAACTGAACTCTACTGGAGCACGGAGTAGACAACAGGAGGCTCGGCGCCAACCCGAAGTAAGTTGCGTTCCGAAGCAGACGTGCCCAGGTTTGAGTCCTGTCCGCGGCAAATTCTGGCCAGTACTTGATGAGTTCCCAATAAGGACGAAACCGGTCTACTGGATGAATTGCCTTTTCTACACTATACAATTCTTAGTTTATACTGACATATGTAAGCAATTAATGAGTCAGGTGTTTATATCAAGACCGCAACCTTGATAAAATAAATGATCAATTAGATAATAAATTTTGGCCAGTACGTGATGAGTTCCCAATAAGTGAGAAACCAGTCTACCGGATGAATTGCCTTTACTAAATTACAAAACACTTAGTCTATACTGACATATGTAAGTAATTAATGGGTCAGGTGTTCATACAATAATAATATATTATTATTATTATTATTGTATTATTATTATTATTATTATTATTATATAATAATTTTAATCCCCACCCGCCCAATTAGATAATTAACTGACCCAGGATGACCTAAAATGTTATATATATATAATATATACATATATATGTATATTATATATATATATATATATATATATATATATATATATATATATAATCTACAAATAAGCAGAAATCTCATGATTTTAATCACTATCTTCATTATGGAATAGTATTTAAGTGGAAGATTTCAACGAAATACGGTTATTATTGAAGCATGCGCGATAAATAATAGGAATACGACGAAAGCCGTAAAGAATATTTGGCTGTACGATCATAGAAATTTTTTATATTGTATGCCAAATAATTATGCGCGAATAATGCATTATTGATTTACCAAGTGTTAATGATATATTTACGTTTGATTTTGTTAGGCACTTTGCCATTTTGGTTCGATGATTACCATGAAATTAAATGAACATCGGTTGCGCTAGCAGTGATAGCAATTATTTAAATCCAATTTTGATGTAGGCACCTGACCCATTATGTACACATTTTTTTAGTAAAAACTATGCATTGTAAAGTGTTGAATAGGAAATTCATTCTGTAGATCCGTTTCGTCCTTATTGGGAACTCTTTACGTACTCACCACAGTTTGCTGCGGACAGCAGCAGATTCTGAAGCAGACGTGCCCAGGTTCGAACCATGTCCGCGGCAAATTCTGGCCTGTTCGCGATGAGATTCCAATGAGGAAAAAACCGGCTTTCTGAATGAATTGCCTTTTCTACACTGTACAATTCTTAGTTTATACTGACATGTGTAAGTAATTAATGGGTCAGGTTCTTATATCAATTTCGCAAACTTGATTATAATAATTGTTATCACCACCCGCGCAACCAAATATCGTTTAATTTTATAAATGTTCAATTCGCTACCTCTTACCCATATTGCGTATTGTCTGTTCTCTAACGACATATTAGGGTTAGTTAAAAGGAATTTTAGGTTTAAAGGATGCCACAAAGGCTCCTACTAAAAGAAATGCTAACCAAGAAACATTATTTTATGTATAATTAAATTTTTTATTAGCGTGCGTTATGGTTGCTCGGTCGCTAAATTAACAGATTACAAATCACACGTGCCCAGGTTCGAGTCCTGTACATAAAGGGAACAAGCGTTTATATAAAGATCAAATCCTTGATGCACATAGAAGTTCGAGAGGAAAGAGAACGTGTTGCTGGCGATGTATTTAAATTAGTGCTTAATTACTGTGGTTAAACCGTACGTCTCCATCACCTATTATGATAGCTGATTATTACCTGCTGCGTGTTTTACTTCTTGAATTTGCAGAAGTTAAGAAAGTCGCCAAAGCTTAGCTATTCATGCCGCCATCTCAGCAAAGGCGAATTACATATATTTATTAAAGTATATAATAATATAATAATATAATAATAATATAATATATATAATATAATATATATAAAGTATATAATAATCCATTAATAACATTTTCACGACCAGACTGGTCATTGTTATATTTTAGAAGAATTAAAATTCCTTCATGATCATGAAACTAATTCTATATTTTGAAGATATTTAGTTATTTATAAAATCAAGCCTTATAGGTAATTAAATCGCTGATAAATATTTTTATTCTTCACCTGATTTCGGCAAACATAATTTAAATGTAATAGTTTACTGAAAGTGTATTGCATTAAAACATGTAAATTGTTGCAGATAATTTTCGTGAAAAACACGTTATTTGGATATAAAAAAATCTATCTGAGTGACTTGTATTGCTTAAAGGTAAAATTAATTTATTTCAAAACAATTCCACTCATTTAGGCGCATTTTGCGAACTAAAGGTATTTCGGATTGATCGGAGACCAATTTATCGACAATTTACTTCTGAATTTGGAATTTAACTTTTTAATAATTCCATTTTGATGCATGTAAAATTTCCGCTTGTCACACTGTCTTCCTACAGCGACATTGGTGTAGCTCCTTCTACGTCTACCCACTCAACTGAAGGCATTTGAAACTCGATGTTATGTCGTTGACCTTCTTCTTATGTAATAGTTCTCTTTCTGCCGGGTTGCCTTCACGGCTGGAAGGGATTTGCCTGCATTCCATCGATCCACTTCAGATGTCTATGGTTCTGAGCCTTCACCTAATCGGATTCTTCCTGGTTTAGCATTTGACTCGCTTCGTACTTGTTGACTCGTTTATTTGCACTGTCCACTCCTTCAGGAGGAGTCCCACTTTCCACAAAGTGCTCGTACCGTTTTTTGGTGTCCCAGTTTGCGTTGTAACCTCTTATTTGCACGTGTTGTTTGTCAGCCCGTTCATGTCTGCTTTAATAACCGGCCTTTGATTTAGCCGTTTTGTCCTCAGCCTCTTCAACCTACGCTTTTCTGGCCTGGCGCACACATGCTTAGCCCACCAGAATCGTAGTCACTTCTAGGTAATGAACAAACCGCGAAATGGCACCCGCATTCATGTTGCCCTTCCGTAGATTTTTCTGCTTTCGTTGAAATTTGCAATATTTATATGTTTTTTCAAACAGTTATATATGCTTACTTTCGCATTTATTGTTTAGTCTAATTGCAGGTTTACATGCAATGACACCGAGATTTGTGGTCTGAATGACAGTGATTATGACATACTTCCAGCAGGGTTTTACGAAAGTTTCATCGCATGAAATATTTCTTAATTAGGTCACTCCATTATAATTGCAACCAGTATAATTTTAGCTTCTTTACTCGCAGGTTAAAAATCGATTTAATTATGTATTAGAAGTTTACCTGCATGCGATAAAGCATAAATGCGCCTCTCACATTCAACCAATCAAACGTTAGTTTTTGCTAAATGATTTCACTTCTTTAAATCAAGTTTGCGAGCTTCAAGTAAGCACCAATCCCATTGTATTTAACCAGTCGTCGAACAGCATAGCAAAACTAACGCCAGTCGTACGCACTGACGCGTTTCGAGCTTCATTGATCATCATCAGAGTGCGACGGAAAACTGATTAGCTAGGATAAAACCGCAATGCAATTATATGGAAAGAAAAATTGAATATGCGTGCGACATGCTGTAGTTTTGTTATGTTGTTCGACGACCGGTTAAATGCAATGGGATTGGTGTTTACTTCATGCTCGCAAACTTGATTTAAAGAATTTTTACCACCACCCGCGCAATCAATTTTTGTTTAAAATAATTTCACAGTTTAGCTTCACTGGCATAATGAATATAGACAACATTTTCTGGCTTATCATCAGTTGTTCTTATTTGACATTAAATTGTTTGGAAGATTGAATTAATTTCAAATGATCAGACACACGAGAAATTTTGTTCGGAGACCGGAAAATTAATAAATTATTTGCTATTCAGCTTCCTGAGCATATAAACTTATTTCAACTCACAATATTTTGTTTATTGTTTCTTTTCATTATATCAGCCGCAATTGCATTAGAAACTTCAAACGGGGTTCGAATATAATTGCAAACGCGATGGTATAGATTAAACGATAATTGGTTGGACGAGCGGTGTAAACAATGATTTGAAACACGTCTGCGATCCTGATATAAACACAAATACTATCATATATATATATATATATATATATATATATATATATATATATATATAAGTAAAACCATGTGAGACCAGTTGCCAGTCACTTAATCAAATGCAAACCCAGGATGTATATAAATGAACGATGGCAAAGTGAAGTTTAGTAGACTTGTCGTAAATAAACATTATCCACTTTGTTATTGATGTATTTTTTCTTCCTAATAAGAAATATAATGTGCAATATGTATTTTTTTCTCAGTCAATTTTTGTAAAAAATTTTGTATTTCTGGAATTTACTTATTTCACACAGCACGGAGCAAATAACATATTTTCATTCCTTTTTTAATACAATTAAAGCATACAGATTACGCTATTTTTGCAAACATACCACGTCAATAACACAGACGTAGTTGCCATGTTGCAGTAGATTAAAAACGTTTTTGTATTTGCCAGAGAATTATTCTTCACTAACTTTGCTTGCCCCTATTAAAGTACAAGCAGAGCTTAACTGGGTTTTGACTAATCTACAATAAATTGAGAAATAACAGCGACAAATCTAATAGGATACAAAGTTATGAACACGATACGCATCATTGAAAATATTTTAAACTCTAATATTTGTTCAGATTTTTAATAGTAATTTAAAATCAGACAAACTTGATGCGTTAATGCAAACAATTATTAAAATATCATATCTGTACAATGAGGTACAAAAAGACACATTTTGACGCCAGCTCTAATCTTGACCTAAATACGTGGCAGTTCATCATTAATATTATATATGGCTGATTAATCTCCGAATTTATTGTTTCATTCTTGAATTCTCAGAATTCTTTAAACAATGGATGTACATTGAATATCTTGCCTGTGTAGAGGAAGATATATCCTCCGACTAAAATAAAGTAACAATTATTGATAAATTTAAAAGACTGGCTGATTGAAACGAATATCATTAAAAATAAAATATTCTTTTAAATTTTGGAAAATTCTTTGTTTACAAAATTTTGAGTATATATACTATTGAAATGTGCGTAATTTGAATTTCTGTATTTTGTACCTGATGGGCGAGACGTTCTCCCATAAATTACAGTTTTAATCTTATTTCTCGTTTCAATTTCATAAATATTGATCCTCACAATATATTTTTGTTAAAACGAGTTTCCGTTTTGATTTTTGCATATTGAGGTCGTTTAGGAACAGCTGACTTAATTATTTTAATTTTCAGGTTTTATATCATTCCAAGTTAGGCGTACGAGGTGCAGAGTTGCGTAAGAAGTTTACGGTCATTCGCCAATTACTTGATTAATAATAATGGATGTTAATCTTAAATTTTGGACAGTGATAGCATAGTTCAAGTTGCCTCAGGTATGAAATTAATAGATATGGAGGAGAAAATTGTCTTATCAGACTCAACTAAACTCATAAAGATTAATTCAGACTTGCGTCTATGGGACTCCCATTAGCTAGTATAACTACATTTTTATTTTTATTTAAAATTTCTACCCTATTAAAAAACTTTATCCTTGTCTAATTTAATTTTGCTAACTCTTAACTATTTACTTTATTCACAGAATCTTGCCCCCTCCTCAACGGGAAGCCACTCGTAATAAATTCATTTAGGTAAGAAAGTGAAAAAAAATTCTAAAGTGTGCAAATAGAAGATGACAGTTTTCGTTTTAGTTTCACATGAATGACTGATACGAGTGCCGCTAATTTTATGTAACAGATTATTTCTCAGTTTAAAGTAAACGCTCACAGACGTAGCATACGCTTATCTAGTGAATAGTCAGATGTTGCTAAATCGCTGTAATTATACTGGGATGAGCGTACATGTGCAGTAGTTTATTACTCCTCAATCCAAAAAAAATAAAACACCTAAACTCAGGTAGGACGTTTGCTGATATAGTAAAACGTCCGAATTAGTTACCAAATAAAATACTGTTTGTTGCGGAGAGCAAATATATATGCAAGTATGCATTAGGTTTTGCGAACCTAGTAACAAATTAGTTTACTTGTGACCAGAAGGATAAACCAAAAATAGCATGAACGGTAAGTTTAATCTCATGCACATTCTTTTCGTTCTTACTGGCGACTCATCAATAGTAGCCGGTATTACGCCCTTTAACCACTATATATGTGGTGAAGAATGTGGGATAAAGGACGGTACAATTTCCTAGACGAATGTGTACACCTGCAGTAGTAAAGCTAACATCGTATAGTCTCGTCAACGTAAATTTAACGCTAACTCACTCTATATAATATATATATACCGACTCTGAAAAGAATACTAACACTATGACTATTGTGCCAATAACCAATACCAACAATATAATACCGAAAAGGTACATGGTACTAACACTATGGTTTCCAAGTCGGTACATGGTACCAACATGATGGATATCAATGTATGCTATTGTACACCGAAATTGAGAATTACAACTATTTCTGAACACTTGTTACTCCAGTAAATCCGTATACTCTGGCCTTGATCGATATCAGTTATCACATTTCGCGGTAAGCATGACATCATTCAATTCAATATGTAACAGTTAAATACTGTTTGTTGCGGAGAGCTAATATATATGCAAGTATGCATTAGGTGTTGCGAACCTAGTAAAAAAAATTTTCAGCTGTGACCAGAATTGATAAACCAAAGTCAGCATGAACGGAAAGTATAATCTCATGCACATTCGTTTCGTGCTTACTGGCGACTCTGCAGTAGGAGCCGGTATTACGCCCTTGAACCACTTTACATTTGGGTGAGGAGTGTAGGATAATAGGACGATACAATCTCCTAGACGAATGTGTAAACCTGCAGTAGAGTAGCAAACATCGTTTAGTCTCGACAAAGCGACTTCAACGCTAACTCACTCTATATAAAATATATACCGAGTCTGTAAAGTATACTAACACTATGGCTATTGTGTTAGTAATCGATACCAACATTATTGTACAGAATAGGTACATGGTACCAACCTGATAGATATCAATTTATGCTATAGTACACCGAAATTGAGAATTACAACTATTTCGAAAAACTTCTTACTCCAGTAAACCCATACATACGATCAAGGCCAGAGTGTGTGGGTTTACTGGAGTAACAGGTGTTCAGAAATAGTTGTAGTTATCAATTTCGGTGTACAATAGCATACATTGATATCCATCATGTTGGTACCATGTACCAACTTGGAGGCCATTGCACGAACATTGGTTGCGCGGATGGTGTTAACAATAATTAAAATCAAGATTGCGGTCTTGATACAAACACCTGACCCATTAATTACTTACATATGTCAATATAAACTAAGAATTTTATAGTGTAGAAAGGGCAATTCATCCAGTAGACGGTTTAGTTCTTATTGGGAACTCATTATGTACTGGCCAGAATTTGGCGCAGACAGGACTCGAACCTGGGCCCATCTGCTTCGGAATCTGGTGCTCTAACCACTGAGCCATCCTGCCGCACACTACATTGCACACAATTTTCAGTTATATACTAACTAATGTACCCGCGTAACCAATGCTCGTTTAATTATATAAATGTTCATTTCAATACCACTTCACCTTGTAGTGTGGTGTCTATTCAGTAATGACAGATTGGGGATGGTTAGTTGGAACTTTGGGTCTAAATGGATGCCATATGAGCTCCACCCAAAGGAAAAATAGACTAACCTAGTTTACATTAGTTAGTATATAACTGAAAATTGTGCGCAGTGTAGTGTGTGGCAGGATGGCTCAGTGGTTAGAGCACCATATTCCAGGCAGACCTGCCCAGGTTTGAGTCCTGTTCGCGGCAAATTCTGATCAGTACATTGTGAGTTCCCAAAAAAGGACGAAACCGGTCTCCTGGATGAATTTCCTTTTCTACACTATACAATTGTTGTTTATACTGGCATATATAAGTAATTAATGGGTCAGGTGTTTATATCAAGACCGCAACCTTGATTATAATTATTGGAAACCATTGTGTTAGTACCATGTACCTTTTCAGTACAATAATGTTGGTATCAGTTACTAACACAATAGCCATAGTGTTAGTATCCTTTACAGACTCGGTATATATATTATATAGTGTGAGTTAGCATTGAAGTCGTATTGTCGTTGACTTTAGATTATGTTAACTTCACTATTACAGGTTTACACATTCGTCTAGGAGATTGTACCGTCCTATTATTCCACATTCTTCTACCAAATATACAGTGGTTAAAGGGCGTAATACCGGCTCCTACTGATGAGTCGCCAGTAAGCACGAAACGAATGTGCATGAGATTATACTTTCCGTTCATGCTGCCTTTGGTTTATCCTTCTGGTCACAAATGAACTAATTTGTTACTAGGTTCGCAAAACCTAATACATACTTGCATATATATTAGTTCTTCGCAACAAACTGTATTTAACTGTTATATATTGAATTGAATGATGTCATGCTTACCGCGAAATGTGATAACTGATATCGATGAAGGCCAGAGTGTATGGTTTAACTGGAGTAACAGGTGTTTAGAAATTGTTGTAATTCTCAATTTGGGTGAACTTTAGCATACATTGATATCTATCATGTTGGTATCATGTACCGACTCGGAAACCATAGTGTTAGTATCCGGTACTCATCGATTTCAAAAAAGGTATCGGTTACTAACACAATAGCCAAAGTGTTAGTATCCTTTACAGACTCTGTATGTTTATTATATAGTGTGAGTTAGCGCTGAAGTGGCATTGTCGAGACTATATGATTTTAGCTACACTACTGCAGGTTTACACATTCTTCTAGGTGATTGTATCGTTCTATTATCACAAATTCCTTACTCAAATATATAGTGGCTCAAGGGTGTAATACTGGCACCTACTGATGAGTCGCCTGTAAGCACGAAACGAATGTGAATGAGATTATAAATTGTTATTAAATCCCCGTAATCGCACTTCGATAAGTGTACATATGCAGAAAAATAAACATATCAATTTAACGTACACTTACCTAGTGCAAAAACCGGTTATGCTTAAGAGATCTAACAACAAGTTTTAATCGTCAAATACTGATTAAATACAATGAGATTGGTGTTTACTTCAAGCTTGCAAACTTGATTTTAAGAGTTGTTACCACCACCCGCGGAAACAGTTATTGTTATATTGTGTTGCCTATATATTTATTTGTGGCGGAAACTGCAACCAGTTAATGTTCGTGTCTGCATAGAAATAGTGCAGCCAACATTTCCAATGAAGTTCAATGTATGCGAGACTACTACAGATGAGAGCCGCATATCTAATTTTGCCTTCTATATATATTCAATGCAGTTTGATCTTCGCTAATCAGATTGCCGTCGTACTCTGATGATGATCATAGAAAGTCGAAACACATCAGTACTTTGCAACATGCGGTGTTTTTGTTATGTTGTTCGACGACTGGTTAAATACAATGGGATTGGTTTTTACTTCAAGCTCGAAAACCTTATTGTCAAATTGTGTGTTTGATGTGCTTTCCATTGAAAAAGACTTCCATGTCCGGAGGTCGAATTATTTGGAAAAATCAGGTATACAGCGGATGAAAACATCTATTATCGTAACATGAGAAAAAGGTAACTAGTCTGTTCCCTGCCGTGCAACATGTTTCTCTTAAATTATTCAAAAATGTCACTCTTTCTCTTACACTAACCTCGAATCCACACCATTGATTTTCTTAATCTACAAATTACAATATTATTTTCATCAAAGGTAAGTTCAAACGTTTGCTAAATACACATGCACGATTATTAAACTGATTCGTATGGTGCAACTATAAGTTAATGAGAAAACATTTGAGTGAATAAAATAGTGACCCTACGAAATATCACAGCTACCTGCATATCTAAACCTTTTGTAAGCAAGAAAAATCGAGTGTAATCATATTTGGCGGTATAAAACGAGCAGATAAACCTAGAAACTATCAAATTAAGGCAATTACGCTCCTAGGACTACAAGAATGCGGTTACCGATTTTCGGCTTGTTAGTTGCTTTGGCGATAGTCACTGTTCTCGTCAACGATGCAAGTTTACACCCTACCTGCAATGGGGGGAAGAAAAATAATAAAAACTGTCATAAAATGTCACATGAGTCAATGGAAGAAAATGAATCAGCCGAAAGAAAGCATCAACCAAAATATCAGCATCACCTTAAGGAGAATAGTGCTCCTTATGACCATCATTCTGACTCAGAGCAGGACAGAACGGAATTTGAAGAATCTGCAGCCGAGAAGAGCACACAGGAGATGTCACCATTAGAGGGACAGACTGAAAATAGTGAGGCAAATAATTATTTAAATGAAAAGCAACCAGAGGAAAGCTTGGAACCATGGCTTGAAGAAACTGGGTCCGAAAGCAAAATTTATGAATCCAGCGAAGTAGAATCTGCAGAAGAATCGGCAGAAGAATCTACAGAAGAATCTCCAGTAGAATCTGCAGAAGAATCTCTAGCAGAATCTGCAGAAGAATCTCCAGTAGAAAATGCAGAAGAATCTGCAGAGGAATCTCCTTTAGAATCTACAGAAGAATCTCCGGTAGAATCTGCAGAAGAATCTCCAGTAGAAAATGCAGAAGAATCTGCAGAAGAATCTCCATTAGAATCTACAGAAGAATCTCCCGTAGAATTTAAAGAAGAATCTCCAGTAGAATCTGAAGAAGAATCTCTAGTAGAATACGGAGAAGAATCTCCAGCAGAAACTGCAGAAGAATCTCCAGTAGAAAATGCAGAAGAAATTACAGAGGAATCTCCATTAGAATCTACAGATGAATCTTCGGTAGAACCTGTAGAAGAATCAACAGAAGAATATCCATTAGAATCTACAGAAGAATCTGCAGAAGAATCTTCAGTAGAATCTGCAGAAGAATCTTCAGAAGAAAACATAATCGGATCTGAAAACCCGTTAGAAGAAGGTAATGCGAACGAGGAGTCCAGTAATTTGCCACTGGAGGAATTGCCTACAGAAGAGCCAACGTCTGATTTAGGCGAAAATTCTTCAGAAATTGGAAGTGAAGATTTGAATTTGCAGAATGGAGGAGAAGTATCTGCTGATAATTTAGAGACCCAAATGCCTGAAAGTGACTCGGTTGAAACGGGAACTACTGAATCCAGCGATAATGCTCAAATTCCAAGTGCAGAGGAATAAATTTATGTGATTTAAATCACATATTTAAATCTAATAGAAATTAGATTATCTGGGTGTATTTACAGGTTAAACTGAATGAAGTAGCGCTTGCACGAAAGTTTTGGTCTTTATTAGAAATGTTATTATATCTCCGGTTTAATTGTTTACTAAATAAACTATACTTTTCTTTCAAAATTGCGCTGAAATGAATTTCTGATGGCTTTTAATGACAAGCAACGTTACAAAAAGTTACAATATATACTCTTTGATTACATTCCGAGGCAGTTCACTTTGAACTTTAGAGCACAGAAACCAACAGTGCTATTACTAGGGCGCAGATGTAATGTGAATTAGGAATATGTATTTCTGGATTTAATAGTATTTCATAGGAAATGTCTTTAAGAGTGCAGCTCCAAAAGTAGCAAAATTTTCGTCAGCATTGCTGATAATATGAACCATTTCGGCTTTTATTATGCGGATAATTTGGCTATGACTTGTATGGGCCTTCGTTCAAGTCCAAAAAACGTTTATTGTAGAACGAAGGGGAATTTAGAAAAAGGTGTATAATTTCGGTCAAGAATGCATACTCATTGAGATTTTCTGAGATGATTTTAGCGTAATATACATAAATATGTATAAATATTATTACATAATGATAATTAGATAAATAAACTTGTATACATATTCATGTAGACTTGATTGATTTACGTTTTCGAGATTTCCAATAGATTTTGTACTGTTTACTGATTTTTAAGAATACATGTCCGATCAGCGCAATGATTCGGATTCTGTCGATCGATTTTCTGGCTTTTGCCGTTGTTGCACCAATTTTCCGGTAAAATTCTATTAGCAAACAGTGAGTTCCTTCATATTATACGAATGTGGAAGCGAACACAATACCATTTTCCAATTTATCCATTGACAAAGCAGTGTAAATATATATGCGTCGAAGAAAAAAGCAAAAGTATGCGGTATAAATAACTCTTTTTTTTATTTAGCATACTGAAAATAAGCAGTCATATTATTATAACAATCTATTTAGAAATATTGCTCATTTTAAATTATGGAACACCAAAATTTAGATGGAAAGATTTAACACCATATCTTTTCATCTATATGTTTAGATTTTAAATCTTATGACAGGATTTTGACTACCTATTTTAAATCTGTAGTGTGGGCACTTCCGACAAATTTCCCGCTAAGTGTAGGTCACCTTAAAGTTGACGTAGGTTGTTTACATAGTCATTTAGATTTGATTTCACCAAGATAGCCAAAAAGTGATAATTTATTTCGTACCCCGACTCTTCCTCTTATCTCTCTGGTTTTTCAAAACTACTTGGGCTCAATGGTTGCTAAATCACATAAAGTATAGACAAATTAATAGTAAATTAAACTATATAAATTGTATTTCATTCTATAATGGTGATACATATTGACGTTTCCAAACCTTGTTCAGTCAATTAATGTCAAAAATTTGTGTATGTCTGCAAGTTACGTATTTCACAGGGCAAGTAACATATTAGCATTCATTTTAAAATACAATTAAGAGCATACAGATTATGCTATTGTTGCAACGATATCACATCATTAAGACTGACGTAGTTGCCATTTTGCAGAAGATTAAACACGTTTGTTGATTTGCCAGAACATTATTCTTCACTAAATTTGCTTGCCCCATCTAAAGTAAAAGGTGAGCCTAAATAGGTTATGTTAAAAAATAGAATTAATTGAAAAACACAAGCGAAAAATCCAATAAGATACAAAGTTAATAAAACGATACGCATCATTGAAAATATTTTAAAGTCCTACATTTATTCCAATTTTCACAAGTTAATCGTAATTATGATGTAATAAACTTGATGCGTAAATGCATACAATTAGTAAAATATAATGTTTGTACAATGAGATTCAAAGACCATTTTGACGCCAGCTCTAATCTTGACCTAAATACGTGGCAGTTCATTATTAATATTATCTGGGGCGGAATACTCTCAGGGTTTCTTTATAGAAGCACATTCATTTATTTTCTTGACTTTTCGTCATCCTTGACGCATTACTTCATAAGTGATTTTTTGCCTGTTTCGATAGATTTTTATTAATGAAATAAGTTTTTCTAAAAGTCTGGTGTGCAACAAGGGTAAAGCTAAATTGCGTTTTTTTCATTTTACAACTCACAAAACAGAAACAAAAGTACGCATTAAGAGGTACAAACAAACAAACATAGTTAAATTTGACATGCTCAGTTCATGCATAAATTGCGTATGTTTGTGAGGAAAGAGGTCAAAAATGACGGACTATGCAATGTGAAGTTTCTTAATTTAATGCATTTTAAAATTCCGTGAAATCGTACCGGCCAGGTTGTCATTTTTCTAAATTATGCGATTGTTTATTTCAGTGATGCATTCCAATATCCAAGCTGTGCTAAGTCATTTATGCAGTTATCATCTACAATTTTTGACATGGCGATATTTAAATTTTTCAAAAACTTTGTTTATACTGCTTGCTAGTTTTTGCAGCAGTGTCTTTATCATTGACAAAGTGGTCACAGTTGTAGAGGAAGATATTTCCTCCGCGCAATCCATAAGTACTTATTATTTTTGGGTGGTTCGTGGTCAATAATATCTGGAATTATAAAATTATTGCCTACTGTACTCATATAACATAAATTACTCATTTTGATTAACAGGTAAATCCACTAATCTTTAAAAAAAAATTAAGATGGCTTTAATTAATTGCTTAAGAGCATCAACCTTACCTAGATGCAGTGTTTTAATCATGTAATAACGCCCTCATTACCTGTTTAGCGCTTTAGCTTGGGAATTGCTTCATAAATCCCATTATACATCCTGATAACGAGGTAACTCTCGTGATAGGCTAAAACGCAGGTAAGTAGGATGTGATTAGCTAGGCTGGATACTAGGTAATCACTCTATTGATGAATTGGTTACAACGCACAATATCCTCATTAACCAAGAAAAGGTAGAATTAGTGAAGATATGTCCAGTATTATGATTTGGTTTACTCTAACTCAATGGCGTCTCACAAAATTATGTACTTAGCTGGACAATCAATATTTGATGTGGGGTGAAAAGTGGTAGTTCCACTTAAATAAACATGAAACTTCGAATCATAATGGCGCGAAAAATTTTAAAACGACATTTATCAATCCAAATGTAAAATTTAATTATGAACCTTAGCTATTCAGCGGAAATATAGTAATGCGAATATTAATAATCCGAACAAATTTACAAGTTGAAGGAATTTCCTTGTTGCGAACCTGGATTAATTGAAATTACCTGATCTGCGTTTTGACTAACGCAGCTTTCATTGTTCCAGTAATTTTCTTTTATCAAAATATTTCGGCCCATCTTACCGTAGGCCTTTATCAGTTGCATCTCACGAAACAAATGAAGCAAGACTTACTACATTTGTTTCGTCAGATAATACGATGGGCCGAAATATTTTGATTAAAGTAAATTTACAAGTTATTCAAAGGCAAATTCTGTTGCTAAAGTCGATTGTGTAGTGAAGAGGAAGATATTTCCTCCGACAAAATTAAAGTGACATTTATTGATAAATTTAAACCACCTTGGCTGGTTGAAACGAATTTTAATTAAAAAGAAATTATTCGCTTATTTTCTAGAACGTTCTTTGATTAAATACTTGACAGTAGATATACCTTTGAATTGTGCGTAATTTCAGTTTTGGTAAACTGTACGTGACTCGCCTGACTCTCCTTTACAAGCTGCATTTGTTTCTTTTCTCTAATTTTCGATTGTAGTTATTCGATTTTCACAATATACACCAGCTATCATTTTGTCTTTTAAATCGTACATATTGGGGACGTTCTGGAACAGGTAATTTAATAATTCTGTTTTTCACGTCTTATTTCTTTCCAGGTTATTTGGTCGGGTGTATTGCTACGTAAGAAGAATATAGTCCGTTGCCTAAGACTAAGTTATCAATTTAATATTTAAGTTCGATCAGCATGGAAGCTAATCATAAGTTTGAGGACACAAGCAAATTAGCTCAAGATTTAGCAGGTATGACTTTAATAGATGTGAATGGGAATTCTAGCTTATCAGACTAAAACGGGCAGATTAAGATTGATAACAACTTGGCATCTATGGGCTTCTCAGTTACTTGTAGACATGGAGCCTCTACATAGTGACTAAAAGGTGCATGTATTTCAGCTTTTAATAGAGTCGAAAGTGTTCTCCTTAATATTTTCAATATTTTGACGCCATATAAACACTCCAGTGAGGCTTTTAAAAACTCAGCTTTCACCTGTTTATCGCTGGATTAAATGAATAATTTAAGTGCATAGGTGACATGAATTTCTTCTGTTCACCGTGTACCATATTTTGTCTGGTCAAAATATTCACGATCACGAGTTCTCTAGATATGCGCTACAAAAATTTTAGTTATTTAAATAGTCTGAAAAATTTTAATTTCTCCCGCAACGGCTTTCATTGCCACGAAAGTGGCAGCTCCATGGAATACTTCTCAGACGCGCAATGCAAAGGTTACGTTTATTTGTACCAAAAGCCATTGTACATTTTATTATTAACGAATGAGCGCACTTTTTCCGAATACGACAGTATTGCTAATCATCTTACACTAAACGAATTTGTCAAGGCTAAAGTGGTTTTAATAGAAGAAAAACGTTTTACAAACAAAAACCGTGCCTATAACAGTGTTTTAAAAATAATAAGTGCAAACAAACTTCAATATGTGGAATTTTTCAGTCTCAGCTTAATTTCTAATCAATTCAATAGACGAAACTCATCCAAACATGGATTGAATACAAACAGACTCATTGTTCGTGTATGCTTCAGAGTGTATGTTTATCCTTTTCTTGTTTGGTGTAAGATATTTATATGCAACACTATATAATCCCATTTACGTATCATGATCTACTCAACAAAACTACAAATATTTCAGTCGAGTTCTGATATGGCGACATAAAATGGCCATTAACAATTTTGATTTGTAGGACTGCTTCATATTAAATTTGGGCTTCGGTAGACATAGTTTTTCGCGATTTACTTTTATAGCACACTAAATAAGCCTTACCAATAATTAAGCAAGACTTATCCTGTTTACACACTCGAATATGTAATGTTGTTACATTGCTATTATATCCACTCTTATAGCATACTCTAATGAATATATATCATCAGTGGTTTGTTTATAGTTATAAAAAAAGCGTCATTTAGTTCAGCTTTCAGTTGAGAACGTACTTAGTCTTTATTTGACACTCATGATTCATTTTCATTTATGCAAATTTTCCATTCAGCTTTTGTACCTTAACTGGTTGATTCCCATCGAAGGTAAATGACGAAGTTCGAATCGAGCGGAAATGTTTTTTGTTCGTCCAAGTGAAGTGAACACGCACGGCTCTAATTCATGCACTCTAGTACTCCAAATTTGAGCTTGAGTCTTGCTAAGAAACAAATAATTGCTTTTGTAGCCTTTAATTCCTGTTTCATTATGTACATACATTTTTCACTATACAATACTCACGGTATAGTGAAGAAAAGGCAATTCATCCAGTAGGCAGAGTTCGTTTTTCTTGAGAACTCTTCCCATGATGTCCAGAATATGGCGCGGACAGGGCTCGAAATTAGGCACGTCTTTTTCGGCGTCTGTTGCTTTTACCACTGAGCCACCCTGCCGCATCACGATCACAAACTTGATTTAATTAATTCTTCCTACTTCCTGCGCAAGTAGTGTCCAATTTATTAACTTATAACTCGTCTGAAGATAGCAAATTTTTCTTCGTGAAACTGAATTGGTAATGTTGTCAACTCTCGAAAGTTAATTGCATCTTTTGTCAGCTAACTTCACATATTTTTTAATATGAATTTGTCCAGACTGAATTGCACAATTTACATATTCAAAGGCTCATATCTACAGGCTTGATGCGGCTTTTAAAACCATTTCCAATTTCATATTACACTTTCCATGTGCGAAAATAAAAAGAAAGTTGTATCAGATAGAATAACCGATTCTTTCACATTTTCTTCTCAATTATTTACAAATGAACACGTGTTTATATATAAATTAGAAGGCAAAACAAAATATAAAAATGTAAATACGGAGAGAGTGTGAAATAAGGGAACTACCAAACACACATCCAGTGCAAGCTCAATGCCTGAACGTGCTTCTTATGCTTGCATAATTATGGCTGCAATTTGTTTATCAATAAAGTCACATATGTGGCTAACTCCCTTCTTTTATTGCATTTAGTAATAGTATTACTTGTAACGTCTGGAGAACATAAATGTGAGTTTTCAACGATGTGTTGCGCAATTGCAGACGCGTATTCACCATTTGATTTAGAACAGGCGCTTAAGTTGTAATTTTATCTCATTCGAGTAAGTAACCGTCTGATCGATCGGCCTACGTAAGTTGATCGACGACATGAGAATGTATATTGGTAAATAATTTATAATATCGACATTAACGGCGGTTTGTCTTTGATTGCTGGTAAAGGCAATTGTATTACTTTAAAAGGTACTCGTAGTTCCGCTGCATTAAATGCGCGTGTGAATTTTCATTCAATCTTCTTTTAAGGTTTTCGAGAAATTGCATCCACTATTTAAATGGGATAGTCAGGTAGATTGCTTTCTTTTGTGGTCCGACACATGTCTGTATCTGAAGAAATTCCCATTTATTATTTGATGCAATTAATTGTCTAGGATATACATTGTACATTAAATCATTTTTTGTCTCATTATATACGTTGTATCTGGAATCTGGACTAACCAAATAGTCAATTATTGCAAAGCAGAAACGAACTATTGATAATTTATATTGAAACGGCACAAAATTGCTGTAATGCAAATACTGTGCAGACCAGTTATTTTATGGTAAATTGTTCTATTTGATTTAGCATTGGTTTCCAGATCGCTTTAAATATATATATGGAAAATGTTATATTTAGCGGCTCTCACCCCTAGCAGTCTCGAATACATTGAACTTGATTGAAAATGTTGGCTGCACAATTTCTATGCAGTCACGAACATTAACTGTTTGTAGCTTTCACCGCAAACACAAATATGCATAGACAATACAATTAAACAATAATTGATTACGCGGGTGGTGGTTACAATTCTTAAATCAGGTTTGCGAGATTGAAGTAAACACCAATCCCATTTAATTTAACCAGTCGTTGAACAACATAACAAAACTACCGCCAGCCGCAACGCAGTGACGCATTTCGACCTTCCATGATATGACTCAATTTTGTAGGCCAAGACTTCTTTATCGTTCTCTTTTCACGTTTGAGATGGCGTGTTAACGATCCCAGAATTCCGGCTAGACCTGGAATGAATCGTCGATAATAGCTGATCATGCCCAAGAACCTTCACAACTGGCGCACGGTCCGGGGCTCCGTTACGTCCTTGATAGCTTGGATTTTATCTTACAAAGAGTTTATTCCGTCTTTGGAAAGTGCATGTTCAAGATACTTAACTGAGGAGCATCCAATGTTACTCTTTTTGGGTTTGAACACTAATCCATATTGTTCCAGCGTGGTCAAAACTGTTTCCAAATGCCTACGATGTTCGTCTCGTGGGCGACTAAAAATAATTATGTCGTCTATGTACACCCTCGCAAACGGGCAATTCTGAAGGATTTTCAGCCAAACGCTGGAATGCCTAACTGGCATTCTTCAACCCAAAAGACATTCGACGAAATTCATGCGATCCACCTCCTAGAAACCTGACTGCGGTGAGTGGTATAGAAATTTCCTTCATCGGTATCTAATGTACGCTTTCTGGAGATCTATTGTTGAACAAATCTCATATCCCCTTTATGTCTTGAGCAGAGTACTCTGCTTAGGAGAGGATAATATTCACCCTTCGTCATAGTGCTTCTGAAATTCTCTGGCAATGCCATCCTTGCTGCAGCAAATTTCTCCACAGTGTTTACAATCTGGAAAGCGTTGAATATCATTTCGGCATCCCCGACCCAATTTGATTGTTTTTTGGATTTATACGGTGGTAGACTGAATATTTTTGGACTGGTGCAGTCGCCGTACTTTGTGGAGGCTGCATATCTATTAGTAAATGAGAAACCAATAGATGCCAAGTCGTTTTCAGTCTTAATATACCCATTTGAGTCTGATAAGCTAGAATTCTCTTTCACATCTATTAATTTCATGCCTGCTATATCTTGAGCTAATTTGTTTGTGTCCCTCGCTAAACTTACGATTAGCTTCCATGCTGATCGTACCTAATAATTAATTTGGATAACTTAGTGTTTGGCAAATCGGAATGTGACCTTCTTACGTAGAAAAACACCCGACCAAATAACCTGGAAAGAAATAAGACGTGAAAAACAGAATTATTAAATTACCTGTTCCAGAACGTCCCCAATATGTATGATTCAAAAGACGAAATCATAGCAGGTGTATATTGTAAAAATCGAGTAATTATAATCGTAAATTGGAGAACAGAAACAAATGCAGCTTGCGGAGGAAAGTCAGGCCAGTCACGAACAGATTACCTAAACTTAAATTACGCACAATTCAAAAGTATATATACTGTCAAGTATTTAAACAGAGAATGTTCTAGAAAATAAACGAATAATTTCTTTTTAAATAATATTCGTTTCAATCAGCCACGGTGGTTTAAATTTATCAATAAATGTCACTTTAATTTTTGTCGGATGAAATATCTTCCTCTACAATACACAATTGACTTTAGCAACAGAATTTGCCTTTTGATAACTTGTAAATTTGATCAAATTAGTAATATTCGAATTTCTATATTTTCGCTGAATAGTTTAATTTACATAATTAAATTTTACATCTGGATTGATAAATGTCGTTTTAAAGTTTTTCACGTCATTATGATTCTAAGTTTCATGTTTATTTAATTGGAGTTACCACTTTTCACCCCACAATAAATATTGATTTTCCAGCTAAGTACATAATTTTGTGAGACGCCATTGAGTTAGAGTAAACCAAATCATAATACTGGACATATCTTCACTAATTCTACCTTTTCTTGGTTAATGAGGATATTGTGCGTTGTAACCAATTCATCTATAGAGTGATTACCTAGTATCCAGCCAAGCTAATCATGTCCAACTTACCTGCGTTTTAGCCTATCACGAGAGTTACCTCGTTATCAGGATGTATAATGGGATTTATGAAGCAATTCCCAAGCTAAAGCGCTAAACAGGTAATGAGGGCGTTATTACATGATTAAAACACTGCATCTAGGTAAGGTTGATGCTCTTAAGCAGTTCGTGAAAGCCAACATAATTTTAAAAAAGATTAGTTGATTCACCTGTTAATCAAAATGAGTAATCTCTGTTATATGAGTACATTGGGCAATAATTTTATAATTCCAGATATTATTGACCACGAACCATCCGAAAATAATAAGTACTTATGGAATGCGCGGTTAGGTTGCCTTTAATTTAAATAATATAATCCATGGACTTCACAGACTGAAGTCGATGGTTGTCGTAAAATTGTTTCTGGGTACGAATTTAGTAGTTGATAATCAGACACGGTACAATGTACGCGAAACCAATATGAATGGAAACATTATTTTGATTTTCAACATATGCATATTTTGGATTGGCGGACTTATCTTATGAAGTCAGTTTGCCGTCGCACTCTGATGATGATCATGGAAGGTCGAAATTTATTAGGTCGCTAAATGTCCAGTAGTTTTCCCTGGCTGTGCAAATGGGTAAAAATTCAGATTGGTTTTTCCCTTATTTCAGAAAACCTGTTAAAAAATAAATTAATAACCAATTACACAGTCAATGTCGGTTTAATATAGTAGCCGAAACAAATTGTGACGCCATTCATTGAATCTTGTACAAACTAATGTCTAAAAGAGCCCAGTTTAGACATAATAAAGTTAAGTCAATCAATTAAATATTTTTATTTATTTTAGTCATTTCAAATTATGTGATACGTCAAATAGTAATTGTTTATTTATTCTGGTCTGAACAGGAAATAGTCAAGATCATAATGTTGCCCGGTTCTAACGATGCTTCAACTCTTTTACGTTATGCTTCAGTAAATTTAACTCAGATAATTATTTCGATGGTTGAATTGATTGGAACAACTATTGTGATGTCGTTTGGCGATTGTTTAGTTCAACATATTTAAACACATTCCAATGAACCACGTACTAAGCAGTGCGTTCGAATTGCCAAAAAGAATAATTACCAGACGACCGTCATGCTTCGAACTTCAGCTTTAAAGGTCCAATTAACCATCCCCAATCTGCCATTATAGAACAGATACCACGTTTAATGGGAAAATGGTGTTGAAAGGCACATTTATGTAATTAAACGCGAATTGGTTGCGCGAGCTGTGATAAAAATTACTTTTAATCAGGGTTGCGATCTTGATATAAGCACCTTACCCATTAATTACTTACATTTTGTCAGTATAAACTAAGAATTGTATAGTGTAGAAAAGAAAATTCATCCAGTAGATCGATTTCGTCCTTGTTGGGAACTCTTAAAGAACTTTCCGGAATTTGCGCATACAGGGCTCGAACCTGGGCAAGTCCGAGGCAAATTCTGACCAGTACGTGATGATTTACCAATAAGTTTGAAACCGATCTCCTGAATGAATTTCCTTTTCTACACTTTACAATTCTAAGTTTATACTGACAAAATGTAAGTAATTAATGGGTCAGGTGCTTATATCAAGATCGCAACCATGAATATAATAATTGTTATCACCGTCCGCGCAACCAATGTGCGTTTAATGTTATAAATGTTCATTTTATGACCACTTCTTTGTGTAGTGTGGTGTCTGTTCAGTAATGACAGATTGGGGATGGTTAGTTGGAACTTTGCATCTAAATGGATGCCATATGAGCTTCACCTAAAGGAAAGACTAACCAAGAAGCGATGGTTAGTGAATAACTGAAAATTGTGTATGTTATGCGGCAAGGTGGCTCAGTGGTTAGAGCAACAGTCTACGGTACAGACGTGTAATATTATTTTACATTTGATGTAGTAATTTCATCGAGAAAACAAATCGACGACCGATTATCTATCTAAGAATACCGGCGTTTAATCTCGTTGTCGAATGACAAAGTTACATTGTCTGTGGTGTCAAAAGGAAGAAACCTACTGTTTAGGAGAACTTCCACACTAGCGCTCTGAACTTACGGAAACACATGATGAGAAAACGAATGGACTGGGGTCAATGCTGACCCGCGTTGGTTATTGTACGATTTTTTGAAAACAATGTAAAAGCAGTTGTGAAACTAACGAAATATTCTGTTCTTTGGAAATAAGTAATTTTTCTTAATAAGAAAGAGAATCTCTACAATACAAATTAATTTATTTAAATCTTCAAGGATATGTCAACCTGCGAATTTTCTTGACAATATCTTATTTATTCCGCTTATCTACAGGTGGAAATCATCTAAGAGATTCGTAATTGCACTCAGAAGAGCCAGTATATGCTCAACATGATTCTCTAACAAACTCTGGATACGCAATTGATTTTTATTACATTTAAAAAAACCATTTTTGTCAAGAAACACATGAGCAATTGCTTGCGAATATTTTATTGCCATAGATAAATAAAATTATTTCACAAAAATAAAATTTAGATGCTAAAATAGATATTAGAATTATTCTTTTACGCTACTGTAAAGCCACTGCATGGATTGAATGAATGCAAAAGTTTTCCTGAAATAAAAAAACGGAGATTATGTTGGCTGTCTTAACAAAGGGGATGACCCTGTAGAGAACTAGGATTAGCAATTCATCGCACTATACTCTGTCGAGAGGTGAGTATTCAAAAAAGCCATTCTTTCACTTACACCAATCTCGAATCCACACCATTGATTTTCTTAATCTACAAATTACAATATTATTTTCATCAAAGAGTATTTTAAATGTTTGCTAAATACACATGCACGATTATTAAACTGATTCGTATGGTGCAGCTATAAGGTAACAAGAAAACAATTGAGTGAATAAAATAGTGACCCTACGTAAGATCACAGCTACCTGCATATCTGAACGTGGTCTAAGAAAGAAAAATCGAGAGTAAGCATATTTTGCGGTATAAAACAAGCAGATAAACATAGAAAATATCAAATTAAGGCAAATTTGCTCCTAGGTCTACAAGAATGCGGTTACCGATTTTCGGCTTGTTAGTTGCTTTGGCGATAGTCACCGTTCTCGCCAACGATGCAAGTTCACATCCAAACTGCCATAGGGGGAAGAAGGAGGAAGATATGGGCTCAGATAGTTCAAAGGAACATCATAGAAGGTGTCATAAAATGTCAAATGAGATAATGGAAGAAAATGTATTAGCCGAACATCCACATCCACAAGATAACAAACATCACGATCATCATTCTGGCTCAGAGGAGGTCAGAGAGGAAATGGAAGAGTCTATGGCCGACAATGACGCACATGAGATGTCACCAATAGAGCATCAGACTGAAAATAGCGAGCCAAATGAAAAGCAACCTGAAGAAAACTTGGAAGCCAGGCCTCAGGAAAATGGATACGAAAGCGAATTTTATGAATCCAGCGACGTCGAGCAATTAGAAGAAACTGGAGCCCCTATTTTAGAAGAAGAACCTGGGCAAGAGTCACTTGAAACATCTGAAATGTCCTCAAACGATATTGTTGAAGAATCTTCAGAAGAATCTGTGGAGGATAACGCAATCGAAGGATCGCAAGCCCCAATGCCTGAAGAAGAACCTCAGCAAGAGTCATTTGAAACATCTGAAATGTCCTCTAACGATATTGTTGAAGAATCTTCAGAAGAACCTGTAGAGGATAGCGCAACCAAAGTTTCGGAAGCCCCAATGTCTGAAGAAGAACCTCAGCATGAGTCACTTGAAACAGAAGAAATGTCCCCAAACGATATTATAGAAGAATCTTCAGAAGAATCTGCAGAGGATAACGCAATCGAGGGATCAGAAGCTCCAATGTCTGAAGAAGAACCTCAGCAAGAGTCATTTGAAACAGCAGAAATGTCCCCAAACGATATTATAGATGAATCTTCAGAAGAATCTGCAGAGGATAACGCATTCGAAGGATCGGAAGTCCCAATGCCAGAAGAAGAACCTCAGCAACAGTCATTTGAAACATTTGATATGTCCTCCAACGATATTGTTGAAGAATCTTCAGAAGAATCTGTGGAGGATAACGCAATCGCAGAATCGGAAGCCCCAATGCCTGAAGAAGAACCTCAGCATGAGTCACTTGAAACAGCAGAAATGTCCCCAAACGATATTATAGATGAATCTTCAGAAGAATCTGAAGAGGATAACACAATCGAGAGATCGGAAGCCCCAATTTCTGAAGAAGAACTTCAGCAAGAGTCATTTGAAACATCTGAAATGTCCTCAAACGATATTGTAGATGAATCTTCAGAAGAATCTGCAGAGGAAAACGCAATCGAACAATCAGAAGCCCCAATTTCTGAAGAAGAACCTCAGCACGAGTCATTTGAAACATCTGAAATGTCCCAAAATGACATTGTAGATGAATCTTCAGAAGAATCTGCAGAAGATAACATAATCGGATCTGAAAGCCCGTTAGAAGAAGGTTATGCGAACGAGGAGTCTAGTATTTTGCCAGTGGATGAATTTCCCACAGAAGAGCCGACGGCTGAGTTAGGCGAAAATTCTTCAGAAATTGGAAGTGAGGATTTGAATTTGCAGAATGGAGGCGAAGAATCTGCTGATAATTTAGAGACACAAGTGCTTGAAAGTGACTCGGTTGAAACTGGAACTACTGAATCCAGCGATAATGCTCAAATTCCAAGTGCAGAGGAATAAGTTTACGTGGTTTGAATCACATATTTCAATCTAATAGAAATTAGATTAACTGGGTGTATTTACAGGTGAAACTGAATGAAGTAGCGCTTGCACGAAAGTTTTGGTCTTTATTAGAAATTTTATCATATCTCCGGTTTAATTGTTTACTAAATAAACTACACTTTTCTTTCAAAAATGCGTTGAAATGAATTTCTGACGGTTTTTAAAGACAAGCAACGTTACAAAAAAGTTCCCATTTCTATTCTTTGATTACATTCCGAGGCAGTTTACTTTGAACTTTAGAGTTCGGGAACCAACTCTGCTAATACAACAGCGTGGATGTAATGTGATTTAGTTATATTAATTTCTGGATTTAATAGTATTTCATAGTAAGCTCTTAACAAGTTTAGCTCCAAAATTCTTCGGCCACAGTGCCAGTGAATTGAACCACTTCGGCTTTTCTTTTGGGGATATTTTGGCTATGACATGTTTTCGACGCTTTCTAATTGATCACCCCTTAATATTGAAAGGGAACAAAATGATGATTGGACACATCAGTGAGATGATGTGTATATGTATGTACACTACTTATTTTAAATTTTGAAAATATTTTTCAATACAAATTCGCTATGTTACAATGGGACAACCTTCGTCGGTCCCAATAGAAAATACCTTTATGCATTATTTGTAAAATAATCTGTTGGATAAGACTCCACTGAAACAAAAATTGTATCTACGTTTCTTGGATTACATATTAATGATCTGGAACCATGGTGATTATGAAATGGTAAATTTCTTAAATTTAGCTAATCGAATGAGAGAACTCCAATTTACCTTAGATAGGGAATCATCAGGTGAAGTACCATTTTTGGATGTCAAATTAATTAGAAATGGTCAGAAATTGGGAAGAAACATTTACAGGAAGGATACTTGTTCAGGAATCCTTCTTAATTTAAAGTCCAATCACCCATTTCGTATGAAAGTCGGTGTCATAAAGTCATTAACATTAAGAAGTCTCAAGTTAACAGATATAAAGCATAGGAAGTTAGAATTAGACAGACTACGCGATATATTCAAGACTAATGGTTACCCTCCTCATTTAATAGATACAACAATGAGGGACATGGTGAAGAAATTTAATCCTAGTTTGAGATACATAAAAGCAGATAAGGAGAAGGAAGAGCGGAAGATCATGGTATTACCGGACTCTATATTAAGTAGGAAAGTGAAATCAATAGCTTTAAAATACAATATAAGGACCGTTTTAAAACAGCCCCTTACACTAGGCACTATACTCCCTAACCAAAAAGAAAAGATTGAACCCTTAGACACTTCAGGAGTGTATGAGATCCCATGCAATGATTGTAGTCTCAAGTATGTTGGTGAGACCATGCGTCCAATCAAAGTAAGAAGAGGTGAACATAAAACTGCGTGTAAGTATGGACATATTGCTAAATCAGATCTTGCTCGTCATGTAGTGGAGACTGGGCATACTATCGACTGGGAGGAATGCAAACGCATAGCAATATGTAGTCGTAATAGGGTGACGAGATTGATTAGGGAATCTATAGAAATTAAATCTAGAGATGATATTATGAATGAAACAGCTGTTGAAAAATTGTTAGGTCCAATTTAGAATAAAGCATTAGCTATTGACAGGAAAAGGCAATTTCATGAACTGGAAACTGAAGCTAGCTCTAGTTAAAGATTGAGAACATCGGATTAAGATTGACTAATAAGTGGGCTTTATTCAAGAAATGAATAAAAAATTATTATGAATATTTTCTTTCTAAATTTTATCTCTAAATACTCGTTGGATTTTAAAAAACTTAGTAATTTGAACCCTAATATTGTGATTTGTACCCCCACCCTACCTATTGAAATTATTCTAATAATAAAATATTTAGAAATAATAATTTTTCTGACGAGTGAAATATTAAATTAATGTCTATTGACTGCAGCTTCATTTAGATGTACGTATATGTGTAGCAATATATAATAAATAAATAATTCTTGTTGCGGAGACCTAATATATATTCAAGTATGCATTAGGTGTTGCGAACCTAGTAACAAATTATTTCATTTGTGACCAGATGGATAAACTAAAGGCAGCATGAACAGAAAGTATAATCTCATGCATATTCGTTTCGTGCTAGCTGGCGACTTATCAGTAGGAGCCAGCATTACGCTTTTTATCCACTATATATTTGTATGAAGAATGTAGGATAATAGGACGGTACAATCTCCTAGATGAATGTGTAAACCTGCAATAGTGAAGCTAACATCATCTAAAGTCAACGACAATGCGACTTCAACGCTAACTCACACTATATAATATATAAACCGAGTCTGTAAAGGATATGAATAATATGGCTATTGTGTTAGCAACCGATACCAACATTATTGTACCGAAAAGGTAGATGGTACTAACACTATGGTTTCCGAGTCGGAATATGGTACCAACATGATGGATATCAATTTATGCTATAGTTCACTGAAATTGAGAATAACAGCAATTTCTGAACACCTCTTACTCCAATAAATCCATACACTCTAGCCTTGATCGATATCAGTTATCACATTTCGCGGTAAACATGACATCATTCAATTTAATATATAACAATTAAATACTGTTTGTTGCGGAGAGCTAATATATATGCAAGTATGTATTAGGTGTTGCGATCCTAGTAACAAATTATTTCATTTGTGACCAGAAGGATAAACCAAAGGCAGCATGAACAGAAAGTATAATCTCATGTGCATTCGTTTCGTGCTTAATGGCGATAATATTTTAACGAAGTTTTTTTAGTTATGCATACACATACACATGCACATGCGTGGCGTGCGCCTATTTAATAGTATGACAATAACTGTTATAAATAAGTCTATATTGAGTGCAAACCAAGCGGTTTTAATTGAAATTTAACATGTTCATTGGTCTTTCGGACTTCTAGTTTTATCACACATGGCATTTTTTTATGAAGAATGTTTCTGAATTATAGGTCTCCCCCCACCTGAAAGTTAGGGCCGTCTCAGTTACGTTATTTTATATTGAGTGTGTAAAACGAATATTTAACACATGCAATTGATAAATTATTATTCAGCCACTCTAGTCTCAATTAATTAGATGAAAAGAACAGTTATGAAAATGCACACACACACACATGTGACACACAAATATCTAGTGAATGGTCAGTCTGAGGTATAAATATTATGGCTAGAGGAAATAACGCGCTTGCTTCATTAGTTTCATTTGTCAAACTTGTGAGGTTGGATCAACGAAAGAAGGCTACCGATAAACGTAGCCGAAATATATTAAAGAAGGCGAACTACTGGAACAATAAAAGCTGTGTTTGGCAAAACGCAGATCAGGTAATATCATTTAACTTGTTGTTGTTATCTAGGTACAACGTAATACTTCGAGTATGAATGTGAGCAAACGTACAAGAAACAAAGCACGAATTGCAAACGCTGTAGATTAATTTGAGAAAGGTGTTAAAAAGCAAATGCCCTGAGAAGATGATGACTACCAGCGTTAGATGACAACTCGTTTAAAACAATGTCCACTACAAATGTAAATCATTTAAGTCTAGAAGGATTACAAAACCTCAAGGTGTTATCATATCTACACGTATCACTAAACTCGATCTATATTTATACGCTATCAAGGCATCAAATTTTTTTGGACAATGCATTGCTACTCGGGTTTAAAATAGAATCGTTATAACCTAAAGTTTATCCGGGCCTAACCGGCGAATTGCGTCAATTCTGACTTTTAGTCTCACACTCCTGTCCACGTTAAGATTACGAGCCGATCAATAATTTTTGTGATAAACGTGTACTAAAATTTGTTACCTAAGTCGACAGTTTTTTAGAAAACTTAATTTGTCTAAATATAAAATTAATCCTAAAGGAAAAGTTTTTTTTCTATCCAAAATACGTGGAAATTAACTGGTTGTCTTTCAAGTGTTTTTTTATACAATAAGATTCAATTATTATCTTTCAATCAAGAATAATGGTTCGTTTCTTATTTAAAAAGACCGCCATCCATTAGGAAACAATTAATTAAACACAGTTATAAAGCAAATTGCGCAATATCGGTCACATTTATCCATTTATAATTCGATAAATCATATCTATTGGCGGTTATGTTAACTTAAATTTTAATTTACACTTAAATAACTATTCCCCATGTGCACAAATCCGATAAACAATCTAACGATTTTAATGAATATATATATATATATATATATATATATATATATATATATATATATATAAATATCGAACTATTTAATGCCATTCCACCCAGATATCCTGGAGACTTGTTGAGGTTTCTGAAATTTTAAAACAAATACATATTGCCACTATACTATAAAAAATGATTGCGCGGGTGGTGGTAACAATTCTTTAAATCAAGTTTGCCAACTTGAAGTAAACACCAATCCATTTTTGTATTTGACCAGTTGTCGAACAACAAAGCAAAACTGCCGCTAGTCGCACGCACCAACGCGTTTGACGTTTTGTTATTCTCGTCAAGCGAACAGTTAATCGTCGTGATTGCATAGAATTTGTTCATCCGACAATTCGAGTCGAGTAGAATATATGCGAGACTGCTTAATGTGAGAGCCGCATATTCAATTTTGCTTTCAATATAATTGCACTGCGGTTTGATCCTCGCTAGTCAGTTTGCCGTCGTAATCTGCTGATGATCATGGAAGTTGGGAATGCGGATGTGCGTGCGACCGGCGGTAGTTTTGCTTTTGTTTTTCGACGCCTAGTTAAATACATTGCAACTTTGAAAGTTAGAAAAACGCCGCGAGATTTTGGGCAGGAATTTCATTAGTCATCATTCTTACAATAGTTTTCACAATGAAGATGTGCTTACATAGTGGTAGCGAACGATATATTTTTGGCGCTGTATGCCCGAAATTAATCCAAAATTGAACTGGATCACTATCAACTGTATGTTAGAATTCAAAATCTGGTCTTGTGATTAGTTTACTAAGTGTTATTGGATTTCTAATGAAGGTAATTGAAATGAAGTACCAAAAGGTTAGGCTACCAAGAATAGGCAGACATTCGTTTCCTGTGGTTAGTACGAATGATGTGGAAACCTTCGGAATCACGGGTCCAATCAGTACCGGGCCATCACAAAGCCGAACACGATGCGAACCTGGAAATGAGGATTAATCAGATTTTTAATGAATTATTAGGATTAAACAAAAAGGCACGAAAAAATCGTCAACAAATCAGAAAAGCTGATGGCAAATTGCAAATAATAATAATATGAATAATAATATTAATAATAATGCTGATGATATTAACAATAATAATAAAGATAATAATGAAACTACCACTACTAAAAGTAATCGCACTACTGCTACAAATGTTATAACTAATATTAATAATATAATGCTTCCACTACCACGGCAACCACCACAACTATAACTATTACTATACTTCTATTACTAATACTACTACTACTACAATAAAAAATAAGAAATATCAATACTACGACAACTTCTAACACTACAACAACTACTAATGCTATTGATTTTTATAATACTACTACTACTACTACTTCTACTAATATTACTAATACTACTACTATTACTACTATGAATTCTACCATTACTTATACTATTAATTTTATTACTTTATCAAATAAAAATAAAATAGAAACAATAATAATAATAACTATAAAAATATTAATAATAATAATAATAATAATAAACATATTTTAATTATTAATGTGAACGGCAATAATAAAAATAATAAAAAAGAAAAATAATAGTAATAATAACAATGATAATAATAATAACAATAACGATAATAATAATTATATTAATAAACATAGTACTATTGCGTGTAAGTAAATTTCCAGGTATGTTTTTCGTCATACCACATTAGCAATTAGCAGCGCCGTGTCACACAGTTATCCAAAATTCGATTGCACAGGCGTTCCGGCAGTGTGCCTCAGTAGTTAATCAAGGGGTCAGAAGCAGACGTGCCCAGGTTCGAACCCTGTCCACGGCAAATTCTGGCCAATACGTGATGAGTTCTAAATAAGGACGAAACCGGTCTACTGGATGAATTGCTTTTTCCACACTATACAATTCATAGTTCTTATTGACAAAATGTAGATATTTAATGGGTCAGGTGTTTATATCAAGATCGCAACCTTGATTAAAAGTAGTTAATTATATGATTATCTATATCGCATAAGATATAGCGTGTAGACGTATATATAAATGGATATGCTATATTAGATGTAGGTATAAATAAATATAAATATGTAAATAATAAAATTTAAATAAAAAATAAAAATATTGCTAATATATCATATAGCCAAAGTGATTCGTAGGAACCCACCTTTTAGCATACATGTAACGTTATATATACATTTGGTTTGCACACTGATATTTAAATGAAAAAATTAAATTTATACAGGATATGCGTATAAATGTATGTTTTGTTGAGATACGATTCGTAGTGTAGGCTCCGTAAGCGGTCTTGACCGGACGATAGAATAATACTATAATCTTTCAACAAAAAGTTACTAGCCTCTCTCTCTATAATCTATTGCACACAGGATGAGATTAGGTTAACCGGGGAATTTGAGGATTACCGTAATATGATTAAAATTTAAAAAAAATATATTGATCCTTCTACGCGTCCGGAAAAGTAATTTTAAAAAGTCGAGATATCACGGATAGGTGTGTATGGTTTGCTTATAGTTTTTCTATTAATTTCATTTTAGATTAGAGTACACATAGGTGTATATAGACATGTTGTTCTTTGCGGGAGAGATTAGGTGGATAATTTTTGTTTATAAATGTGAGTATAAAAGAATTGGTATTAAGACCGTATATTAGGACAGAAAATAAAAAATACTTTGGGAATCAGACTAAATATAAATAGATATGTCTTGAATGAGGATACCACATTTACCACAAGTTTTTCTTTTCTGTGAGTATGGTGTCAAGCCTGAGGGTGGGACAAGAAAGCAAGTCTCAAAAACTCGGAAAGAAATCGGAAAATCTAGTTCTAACGTCATTTTCAAACAAGCAGCAGATTGAGGGCTTCAAAATAAAGGGACAAGTGAGAATACCATCAATCAGTGCCAAACACGAACTGTGAACCTGGAAATGTAAAGGATTAACGACTTTACCGACCTACGAGTGCCATCACTTGTCCCGCAAAAGCAAAATTCGGAAAAAAAGCAACTACAAGCAGCGCTGCCCAAGGTAAAACAATATTAAAATTTCTACTTTATACCGTTTATCGCTACGTGAAAAACGAATGAAAGAATTCCACTCTGTTCAATTACAACACCTAATGCACTCAGAATAAGAAAATGATTCCGTAAACTATTACTTTACCAAACTTCAGATTCTCAAACGATTTCGGCTAAACCAAATAACTTTTATCGAAAGAGATAAACTAGTGGGTGATTGCAAATTTTAATCGCAATATGCAAATGTAATAATTTCATTAAACCAGGCATTTACATGCTAAACTAGTAATTAGACTTATTCATTTATTATCTGTCTAGACTGAATCAAATCATCTGTTAAACTGAAGCGAAACGAAGGCGGAAAAACGACACTTAACGCCATTCGCCGTCTAGCGGTCCGTAGTCGGAAAACCAACTCTTCGTCTTAGAACACCAATGAATCCATTCCAGCGAGTATCTTGTTCTAAACGTGGCAATGTTAAATTTAATCAAAGTTAAGCAAAGTTAAAATGTGTTTGGTAAATAAATGTGCACAACAAGGATACTGGTCAGAGCGGTGCAACAATAAGGTAAAGTGAAAATAATAAAGTCAAGAAAATGGTGGTCCTACAAAAGATGCGAGCTACCTGCATATCTAAACGTGGTCTAAGCAAGAAAAATCGAGAGTAAGCATATTTGGCAGTATAAAACGAGCAGGTAGCCTAGAAAATAACAAATAAAATCAAAGTTACACATTTAGACATCAAGAATGCGGTTACCAATTTGCGGCCTGTTAGTTGCTGTGGCCATAGCAACCATTCTCGTCAACGATGCCGGTTCACACCCACTATGCAAACGGAAGAAGATGGAGAAAGTTGTGGAACCGCATAATTCAAAGGCGCATCATAGGTGTCATAGAAAGTTACATGAGACAGTGGAAGAAAAGGAATCAGCCGAACACATACATCGACGACATACCAAACATCACGATAGGGAGTCTAGAGTTCCGCATACCCATCATCATGGCTCTAAGGATGTCAGAGAGGAAAAAATAGAATCATCAGTCGAAGAAGTCAAATATGAGATGTCACCATTCGAACGACAGACAGAAAGTAGCGAGACACATGGAGAAAAGTTTGAAAATCGACCGCATGAAGGTTTCGAACATAGGCTTCCGGAAAGTAAGCTCGAAAGCGGAATTTTGGAATCCAGAGACTTTGAAAATTTAGAAAAAACTGAAGCCCCACATTCAGAACATAAACCTTACCTAGAGTCAGCTAATACACCTGAAATGCCTTCAAAGGAAATTGAACGTAAACCTGTTGAAGAGTCTGCAAGTTTTCCTATCGAGTCTGCAGAAATCGAAACTAATACACCTACTTCAGAATCTATCGAGGAATCTGCAAATGAGAGCACAAACGAAGGCACTGCAGCCACAATTTCAGAAGAAGAACCTCAGCTAGAGTCCGCTAACACGTCTGAAATGTCGTCCAATAAAATTGAAGGCGAATCTACTAAAGAGTCGTCTGTTGTTAAATCTAATGAAGTAACATCAGAAACTGTCGAGGAATCTGCTGAAGAGAGCACCAACGAAGAAACTGTAGCCCCACTTTTACAAGAAGAACCTCAGCCTGAGTCCGCTAACACATCTGAAATGTCGTCCAAGGAAATTGAAGGCGAATCTACTAAAGAGTCGTCTGTTGTTAAATCTAATGAAGTAACATCAGAAACTGTCGAGGAATCTGCTGAAGAGAGCACCAACGAAGAAACTGTAGCCCCACTTTTACAAGAAGAACCTCAGCCTGAGTCCGCTAACACATCTGAAATGTCGTCCAAGGAAATTGAAGGCGAATCTACTAAAGAGTCGTCTGTTGTTAAATCTAATGAAGTAACATCAGAAACTGTCGAGGAATCTGCTGAAGAGAGCACCAACGAAGAAACTGTAGCCCCACTTTTACAAGAAGAACCTCAGCCTGAGTCCGCTAACACATCTGAAATGTCGTCCAAGGAAATTGAAGGCGAATCTACTAAAGAGTCGTCTGTTGTTAAATCTAATGAAGTAACATCAGAAACTGTCGAGGAATCTGCTGAAGAGAGCACCAACGAAGAAACCGCTGCCCTAATTTTCAGAAGAACCTCAGCTAGAGTCCGCTAACACTTGGAAATGTCAGTCCAACGAAATTACATGAACGACAGAAGAGTCGACTGTGGCAGAATCTAATGAACCAAATTCAGAATCTGCCGAGGAATTTGCTGAAGAGAGCACCAACGAAGAAACTGTAGCCCCACTTTCAGAAGAAGAACCTCAACTAGAGTCCGGTAACACATCTGAAATGTCGTCCAACGAAATTGAGGGCAAATCTAATGAAGAGTTGCCTGTTTTGGAATCTAATGAACTTAGTTCAGAATCAATCAAGGAATCTGCTGAAGAGAGCACCAACGAAGAAACCGCTGCCCCACTTTCAGAAGAAGAACCTCAGCTAGAGTCCGCTAATACTTCTGAAATGTCGTCCAACGAAATTGAAGCCGAATCGACAGAAGAGTCACTTGTCGCGGAATCTAATGAACCAAATTCAGAATCTGTCGAGGAATCTTCTGAAGAGAGCACAAACGAAGGAACTGAAGCCCCACTTTCAGAAGAAGAACCTCAGCTAGAGTCGGTTAACACATCTGAAATATCGTCCAACGAAATTGAAGGCGAATCTGCAGAAGAGTCGTCTGTTGCTGAATCTAATGAACTAACTTCAGAATCTGCCGAGGAATCTTCTGAAGAGAGCACAAACGAAGGAACTGAAGCCCCAATTTCAGAAGAAGAACCTCAGCTAGAGTCGGTTAACACATCTGAATTGTCGTCCAACGAAATTGAAGGCGAATCTGCAGAAGAGTCGTCTGTTGCTGAATCTAACGAACTAACTTCAGAATCTGCCGAGGAATCTTCTGAAGAGAGCACAAACGAAGGAACTGAAGCCCCACTTTCAGAAGAAGAACCTCAGCTAGAGTCGGTTAACACATCTGAAATATCGTCCAACGAAATTGAAGGCGAATCTGCAGAAGAGTCGTCTGTTGTTGAATCTAATGAACTAACTTCAGAATCTGCCGAGCAATCTGCTGAAGAGAGCAGAAACGAAGGAACTGAAACCCCACTTTCAGAAGAAGAACCTCAGCTAGAGTCGGTTAACACATCTGAATTGTTGTCCAACGAAATTGAAGGCGAATCTGCAGAAGAGTCGTCTGCTGCTGAATCTAATGAACTAACTTCAGAATCTGCCGAGGAATCTTCTGAAGAGAGCACAAACGAAGGAACTGAAGCCCCAATTTCAGAAGAAGAACCTCAGCTAGAGTCGGTTAATACATCTGAACTGTCCTCCAACCAAAATGAGGGCGAATCTGCAGAAGAGTCGTCTGTTGTTGAATTCCACGAACTCACTTCCAGAATCTGCCGAGCAATCTGCTGAAGAGAGCACAAACGAAGGAGCTGAAGCCCCACTTTCAGAAGAAGAACCTCAGCTAGAGTCGGTTAACACATCTGAAATGTCCTCCAACGAAATTGAAGGCGAATCTGCAGAAGAGTCGTCTGTTGTTGAATCTAATGAACTAACTTCAGAATCTACCGAGGAATCTTCTGAAGAAAGCACAAACGAAGGAACTGAAGCCCCACTTTCAGAAGAAGAACCTCAGCTAGAGTCGGTTAACACATCTGAAATGTCGTCCAACGAAATTGAAGGCGAATCTGCAGAAGAGTCTTCTGTTGTTGAATCTAATGAACTAACTTCAGAATCTGCCGAGCAATCTGCTGAAGAGAGCACAAACGAAGGAACTGAAACCCCACTTTCAGAAGAAGAACCTCAGCTAGAGTCGGTTAACACATCTGAATTGTCGTCCAACGAAATTGAAGGCGAATCTGCAGAAGAGTCGTCTGTTGCTGAATCTAATGAACTAACTTCAGAATCTGCCGAGGAATCTTCTGAAGAGAGCACAAACGAAGGAACTGAAGCCCCACTTTCAGAAGAAGAACCTCAGCTAGAGTCGGTTAACACATCTGAAATGTCGTCCAACGAAATTGAAGGCGAATCTGCAGAAGAGTCTTCTGTTGTTGAATCTAATGAACTAACTTCAGAATCTGCCGAGCAATCTGCTGAAGAGAGCACAAACGAAGGAACTGAAACCCCACTTTCAGAAGAAGAACCTCAGCTAGAGTCGGTTAACACATCTGAATTGTCGTCCAACGAAATTGAAGGCGAATCTGCAGAAGAGTCGTCTGTTGCTGAATCTAATGAACTAACTTCAGAATCTGCCGAGGAATCTTCTGAAGAGAGCACAAACGAAGGAACTGAAGCCCCACTTTCAGAAGAAGAACCTCAGCTAGAGTCGGTTAACACATCTGAAATGTCGTCCAACGAAATTGAAGGCGAATCTGCAGAAGAGTCGTCTGTTGTTGAATCTAATGAACTAACTTCAGAATCTGCCGAGCAATCTGCTGAAGAGAGCACAAACGAAGGAACTGAAACCCCACTTTCAGAAGAAGAACCTCAGCTAGAGTCGGTTAACACATCTGAATTGTCGTCCAACGAAATTGAAGGCGAATCTGCAGAAGAGTCGTCTGTTGCTGAATCTAATGAACTAACTTCAGAATCTGCCGAGGAATCTTCTGAAGAGAGCACAAACGAAGGAACTGAAGCCCCAATTTCAGAAGAAGAACCTCAGCTAGAGTCGGTTAATACATCTGAACTGTCCTCCAACCAAAATGAAAGTGAAGCTGAATCAAGCGACAATGTTCAATTTCCAATTGGAGAGGAATAAGACGGTGTGAATCGAATCACATATTTAAATCTAATAGAAATTTGATTAACAGCGCGTATTTATTTGTCAAACTGAGTGAATTAGCGCTTACATTAATTTTTTGATCGTAATGAGAAATTTTATGCAATCTCCGGTTTAATTATTTACCAAATAAATTATATTTGTTTTCTTAAATTTGCGTTGAATCGATTCTTTGTCAGCATCTGAAAGACAACCAACATTACAAAAAGCTCCCATTTCTATTCTTTGATTACATTCCGAGGCAGTTTACTTTGAACTTTAGAGCAGGGGAACCGACTCTGCTAAGACTAGTGTGATTTAGGCATATTTATTTCTGGATTTAATAGTATTTTAGAGCATGTCTCTTAAAAAGTTTAGCTTAAAAAATAGCAAACTCTTTGTCCGCAGGGCCAGTGTATTGAACCAATTCGGTTTTACTTTTACGGATGTTTTGGCTAAGACTTGTATGGGCCTTCGTTCAAGCCCAAACCACCTTTATTGTAGATCGATGGGAGTTTAGAAAAAGGTGTACAATGTCGTTCTAACAGATAGAATTTTATTTCTTTTAGCACTTGGTGATTGAGATTATACGAGATGATATTAACATAATAAACATAATTACCTATAAATATTAATATATAATGATAGGTAAATAAATAGAATTGTATACGTATGCAAATAGACTTAATGAATTCGTGTTTCAGGAATTCTAATAGCGTTTGAACTGTTTGTTGTTTTTTCTGCATTCACGTTCTATACAGAGTAAAGATTCGAATGCTGTAGATCTAAATTTCTGACATTTGTCACAGTTACACGAACGTGCAGGTATCTTGTAAGAGTGATTTTATATCACATTAATGAGTATACAAACAATACACCAGACAAAAGTTAATCCATGGAAAAGCGGTGTTATAATCAATGCGTAGTTGATAAAATGCTAAAAGTAAATAATTATTTCGAATAATTAATTGCTTGCGTTAACGAGACACGTAAGCAAGACAAGGCAGTTGGTATTAGGACAATTTTGGTAAAAGAAATGTGGATTATTAATAAACAGTTTAATTTTCCAACGAATGCTCAGGTTGAACACAATAGTCTGAAGACTCAAGAAATATAAATAACAAGGCGTTATCTTAAAATAATTAATATGGAACTGGCGTCTAAAAAAGAAAATATTTTATCACAATGAACGAAAAGGCTTGTGGCTTAGTTGTTCTTCAAATGCCACGATGAAAATTTGAAAAATACACTTAAACTACACAGTAGCGCTTTCGCTGAATCTTTTGTACCTCTTTAACTGGAGGTTTGAACAATCGAAGACGTCAAAGCATATATGTTTGTGGATAAAAACAGTCCAGATTAAAAAAAAATACAAAATATGTTGGAAAAAGAGGAGACTAATCAAAGCGCAGTTATACACGGGGCTTAGCACGCCGCATGGTAATTCAGGAATCTGCAGAGGAGAGCACAAACGAAGGAGCTGAAGCCCCACCTTCAGAAAAAGAAACTCAAACTGGGGGCTTTGCACGCCCCATACACAAGCAAATTCGTCCTGATTGCACAGTTCTGAGCAATGTCGATTTATTTAAATCGCTTCTAAATAGGACAGCATACCAAGACAATTAGGTTTAATAAAAATTTAAAAGTAATTTCTATTTATTTGGTGTTGCTCACCTAGTAACAAATTAGTTCATTTGTGACCAGAAGTATAAAAGAAAGACAGCGTGAGCGGAAAGTACAATCTTGTCAACAATCGTTTCATGTTACTAGGCAAGCCACACCTAATACACAATTGCATACATGTTAGTTCTCCGCCACAAACAGTAACTAACTGTAATATGCTTAGTTGAATGATGTCATAGTTACCACGAAATATGATAACTGATATCGATCAAGGCCAGAGTTTATGGATTTACTGGAGAAACAGGAGTTCAAAAATAGATGAAATTCTCCATTTTGGTGAATTTTTGCATACATTGTAGTCTGGTACTATGTACCTTTTCGGTACTATATTGTTGTTATCTGGTATTGACACAATAGCCACTGTGTTGGTACCCTTTACAGACTCTGTTTATATATTACATAGAGTGAGTTGTCTT